>JAODUO010000543.1:247500-420000 GCA_025642075.2 Ridgeia piscesae
TACGCAGCAGAAATAGTGGTGAACACGTAGCTTGTTACAAGGTAGCCCCCTACACAGTACAAAGTACGTGTAAATAATACTGTCTGTCAAAGACGTTGTGACCTGAATAATATTCCGATGCGCATCCCCTGTAAATAACAACAATGATCTTCAAAATGTAAAAATTGGTTGGTTAAATTGAAGAAAAATAACAAGAAACGCGCGGATTGGCATCATGTACACAATATTTATTATTTAAAAAACTAGTCCCACTACCATCGCGCATGCGTCGTGGTCATGACCTGCAGATCAATACCATCACCTGCAAAATCTAGAACAGAGCCTCACCATTCCTACCCCGAACCATAACACAACGGCACGCCCTCGCAAATGATAGGGTCAAGGTCCACACAGCTGAATACAATAGCCAATAATGGCTTCTTACGACGTACCCTATTCAGATTAATAACAGTACATACTTTTTCTGCTCCAACTACGATGTCGTGGCTGTTACGTAATTTATGTCACGTGGGTTGGGACAGTTGAGTTACGTAAACGTCATGTGATAGCGGTGACGCGTCATCAACATAAATACAACGTTTCACGCTGCACAATCTCTACACCGTGTTATCGACGATCCGCGCCTTCGATTCACGTAGCTGTTTGCGTGCAATGTTCCTATTGCAAATTATAGGTTGACACAAACTGATAAGATACTTATATACTTTTTCATTCGGCTGCTAATTCTACGGGTTCGTGTTTTCACTGGGCGCATCTGTGACCATAAATGTTGTCATTGTGTGGTACGCGTTATCTATACGGTATGTTTGGTCAACATAATCGAATATGACTTCATCGTAATATAACATGACTTATCAGTTTTGATGGAGATTGTGGTGCTTTTGTAAAAATGTACCACATCATTTATGCATATATACAAATACTGTATATACAAATAATAGTAATAAAATGTCAACTTTAAAATTGTCTTACTCCAGCACCAGTCAACATTAAAGTGCGTGCTATTCATTATAAAATTATATTAAAGGCGTTGTTGCTTTAATTTAAATCATAATGAAATTTAATAGAGCGTTAAACATGCAAGTGGATCGTCATGTCTATCTTAAATTTAACCCATAACATTGCCAAAACAATTCTTCACACACACACGGAACATAACAGGCGTCACAAGTGTCGGAAGAGCAGAACTCCGTAAGATTTAAATAACATTTTAGGAAGATTTAAGTAACATGTTAGGAGGGATCGTTACATGAACTGTTGCAAAGATACAGTAACATTATTGTTTTACGAATTATAAAGGTTAACGTTTTTATTTAACCAAACACAATGCATTTTATCGTGTGCATCTTAATGCCGTGACGCGTTCGCTTCGCTTAACCGTGACCACTTGTATCTTTTTGACAGGTAGCACCGTTGACGTCACCGAGTTTTTGCCTGGGGACATAACCTTGGACATCGACTTTCCGTTCCCGCTCATTTAGGCCACTTACGATGCTCAGACATGGGTGTCTACCGATTACGCGCGTGGCCACGGAAACGGGTGATGACTTGCTATTACCTGCCTGCAAAGCTGGTTGCAATTCGCATGGACACGCCCGTGAAGATCGGCGCCAAGAACCGGAAGTGACGTTGTTTAATTGCGCTTTCTGTGTTGGCACCTGTGTTCACGTTCAATGTGTCACCTGCTATGTTGGAATCGACAGTCAGGTCAACGGAAAACTATCAGAATTGATGTCCGTAATTTCTGTTTAAAAATGCAGCATTTTAGAATGTTGTAAATGAGTATTCGTGTTTGGCTTAATCGCATATTACTGATTTTTTTTCAATCTGGTTGTGGATTCGTTCGTAATGGAGATATTTAACATGAGTAGCCTATTCGTATTCTATACGTCGTATTCGTTGTTTGATGTACGCCGCTCACAATATGTGGGGCGACAAGTGTGACAACTAGGTTGTGGCGTTCTAGTCCAGTCTGACTCCGTGAAAACGTACGCTGGTTAATGCACAAGACTCTTGTTGTAGAATATCATATTTTCAGATTAAGTGCAGGTCGCTTATATTCGAGAACATCCTGTACGGATCTAGTCTACCAGTGCTATCCTTTTTGTAATTATGCACGTATGTTATTACGCACCATTGGCGTATCTTGGATCTCGGACTAGGCGCTGGGAGCCAGACTTAGTTTGCCATGCTGGGGCCTATACTGACGTAGCGCAACAGATTATATAAGCGAAAAACCTTAACAGAAATCCGCTGTATTGCGCTTAGAAGTAGATTTTACGGTTATAATGAAATCAAATGAATGTTATTTTTTTAAACGGAGGTGCGATGACAACAATGAAAAGGCACACGGCCGATATAAACACGCGACTCCATTGTCAAAGAACGCACGCAGCGCTGCATATACATAAGTATACATTATTGCTGTCCCACAGTACAATCGATGTATTGCGATGTACGGATAATTCAACGACAAACACTTTAGAGATATCTATTAATATATCTTATACAAACACGATGCTATGTTTAGCTGTGTACTTCGCACGTGTGTACATTTACATTAGTGTTTTGTTAATGTCTATTTTTGGAATATGTATGTATACATGTGTTATTAGAAACCTCTCATGCATCGTTATGCTTCGATTGTATTAAAACAACATTGTACGTTTGAATATCACTTGAGTTTCTTTCTGATTATATTAAGTGAGTCACGAGACGAAGATTTCTTGGAACTGAGCTGGATTCAATGCGGCGAGGAACGTTTACTGCGCATGCTCAGGCTTGTTAATATTAGCAGATTTCTTTATGTACACTCATACTTTTTGCAGTTTTATATTCAGTATATACTGTGTCATAAATCTACAAGAACGCATTTATAATTTTTGCAAACATATTTTTAACTCACTTTAAGCAAAGCTCAACTGTTTCAGCACAAAGTATGTGTTTAGTCAGTTTGTAAATTATTTTTGCTGAATTCAACAGACCACACATTAGTTGGCTAGCATCTATAAATACTTCTATTCCTGCAAGAATTAGGAGTGTGCAAGTCTGTAAACACTAATAAGCCCGAATGCTAAGCGACATGATTTTCGTTCCTTCCTGACATGCGCAGTAAACGCCACACGTATCGGCCTCAGTACGCTTTCGCTACAGTGCTACGACGATAGGAGTTTATGTAAATGCATTATCTAACTTCGCGTAGGCGCAAAACGGCCTATGACGCATTCATTCGTAGATTCCGGCCGCTTACATGAAACCTGACAATAATTATTAAGAATTTTTATTTTGTCAATTAGAAGCAACACTATGAGCATTTATTTTGTTAATTAGAAGCAGCATTAACCTTTTTGCTGAAGATTGGGACAAATCATGTTTCCAGGTTGCTTAGCAAATCCGTCAAGCTATCAAACACTGGCTGCCTGAACATTTGTTTTTCGTCGTATATTTTGTTGAAATTCTGGTATCAGAAGATTATCTCTATGTCAAAAACCAAAAGGAAACATGTTAAAGTATCAAATGTATCGCAGTAGTCGTGTAATTCACATATTTAACCGTTATCAACATCGATGGCCAAGGCAACGCTTGAGTCTTGACGGAGGTCCCGCGCGTTGCCTTTGATTGTGACTGGATACTCCAACTGGTCTAGGTCCGTTATAGCTACTTCCTGTTATAGCTACTTCCCGCTAGAGCCACATTATTTCCCGTTATAGCTACTCATTAAGTTTGGCAGGCAAACTAGTCCCGTTATGGCTACTTATTGAATTTTACAATTCCTGAGGGGACAACAAGAGGGAGCATTAACTATTTTATATTACTATTTTAGACACATTTTAAAAGTCATAAGAATGACATGGAAATGTAACTATCAATTATTCGAAATGGAAAATATAACATAAACGACTTGTGCAAAACATTTTTATAAAGACAACTATGTTAATTGTACAGAGTAAAGAATTGCATTTATAAAAAGAGGTAATGAAAGTCATAACGTATCCTTATTAGGTGGTGGTGTGACGCCAGCATCAAGTTGACCAACCGTGAACTGGAAGGTTTTGGGATGGTGTTTCCCTACCACTTTCGTGAACATGGAATTCTAACCCTCAACATGGTTGTTTGTTCATTTGTCAGTTCCTGTGTAGACATTCCACGTGTCCGTGGAGATCTTGAAATCATCACCAAGCCGTGTCTCCACAAAGTAGTTGTTAAAAGTTATCAGTGGTGGAAATTCCTCAGTGGGACACACATCAAAGCCGTCCACCCCTCGTCGACATCGGCTGGATGGAGATGAAATAGTAGATGCTCCCGTAACTTGCTACATTGTGAAATGGAGAAATGAAAAAGTAGCTATACCGGGACTAGTCCAATATTGTTAAACTTAACTAGCTATAACGGAAAGTAGCTATAACGAGAAGACACCCTTCAACTGATGTATCCATTACGCCGCGGTTTGCTTACGTCACAATCACAATTATGCAAGTGACTTCCGTGAAACTTTGCCTTTGTCACCATCGTCGTCGTCGTCGTCGTCGTCATCATCATCATCATCATCATCATCATCATCGTCGTCGTCGTCGTCATCATTGTGCAGCCGTATCGTCCTGTGGTTGGCGAAGGCTTCTGCCAGATGCTACCCTTCCCGTAGTCGTCTAGTTCGTCTCTCCAACGTCTCGCCGGTCTTCCTCTAGATCGTTTCCATTCGTAGGGTTTCCAAAAGGCGATATCCATCGGTTATCCAGTATTCTGCTGACCTGTCCGGCCCAGGTCCTCTTCCGTCTTCTGACTTGCTCAGACACGTCTTTGACTTTTCTCTTACCCAGATGTGTGTTTTTCTGTCCCGGTATGCGATGTTGAACACCCTCCTTTCGATCTTTGTTGTCCGGTTGCTAGTGTGTTATTTGCCTGACTGGTGAGTGCCCATGTTTCCGCGCCGTGTGTCAATGCTGGCAGTATGCATGAGTTGTAGTATTGTCTCTTCAAGCATGTTGTTTGGCGAATGCTGTCCATCCGGCCGTGATTCTTCTTTGAATTTCTGTCTTGCTTTTTGTCTCTGGTGCTGTGTCTCTGTCCCAGGTACGTTCTCTATCTTAGGGGTGTTGACATATATTGGTGTGTCGTCTACCATCATCACCTTTGTCTTCGATATGTTCCTCGTCAGACCCTGATTTTCACTTTCATCATCTCGTTCTTATTGTTTGTAAAGTTCATTAAATAAAGGGAAGTTCTTATATAGCGTCGTATCCAACCCTCAGGACTGCTCAGTGTCTTATACTTTAGTCCCGTGTAGACCTGTTCAACCAAACACCATTTCGACTTCTCATGTAAGCATACAATCACGCTGCAAGTAATGCGCGAATACTCTTCATAGTCATACACGAATAGCCACTACTGTCTATAGCCAATGTTAACAACACTGTTGATATCGGTTATATGTGGACTGCATAACTGCCACGGCATGACAACTCAAATATCACTGCATACGTGTGTCACTTAAAAAAATCCCTTATATTTTCGTCATAAAGAATATCTCATGAAACCAGAATTTCAACAACGTATATATAATACAACCACGACGAAATGCACAAATCCCCCCCGTGTTTGTTATCTATTGTTTGATTATTTGACGGAGTTTTTGCTTGGCATAATTTATCTACTAACTACACGTAGGCCTACTTCATTTAACGATCAATAATATGATATTATAAACGTGATGAACATGACTCGGCAATGAATTGTAATTACAAGGTGTTTAGTCCATTACTTGGCAGTTTCCCAATTGTATAATTGTATAGCGGCCAGACGAGCCGAGTGCAAATGTCAGATGTCAAGTGTGCTATATATATAGGGACTAAACCAGACCACAAAAACAAGCGCCTAGTTTCTAGGTCAATGTCAGGCTAATTTGCGTAAGTGGGAACTGTTGTTCTGTCCCGCTGGCCTAGTGCGACTGTACTCGACTCTACTCAAGCATAAACTGTAAACAGCCCGAAGCGATCGTTCCAGCAACGAGGTGACGCCGCGTGCCTATATGGAACTACTGGCCGAGACGACGTTTCAGCAGGCGCGGAATATGTAGTATGGTATTAAATCGTGTCTCGGTTACAACATCAACGTAAAGAACCACCATTTTAAACTTGCATAGATTTAGTTGTAATAGAGGGCTTGCAGACAAAACTGCTAATGCAAACTATACTGCAAGACCACAGCATGTTCATCAATAGATTTAAAAGCATGTCATGTGCAATATCACGTGAATCCGTCGACACGCCATAAAGTTACGCCATTTTAACAGAAAAGAGGTACTATACCGTACCGGGCTAACTTGTAACACTTTAGGATACCTCATATAACCCACTATGCCACATATATGTAATAAACCAGGCATTTAATTATGCACCAATTATCTGCGGGAGATATGTGGGAACCCTTTGGCATGACAAAAGTTTCGACAGGTTAAAAAACTCAACTCGCAGTCTTGAAATGTGTTGTTTTTGTTACAACTAGACCCGGTCTCCCGTACGTGCACTTACACAATTGCGTAACTATTCGTCTGGCGGCGCAGACACAACACATACCTACTTTCTCTAGGCATTTTGCCAACACGGAACGTCAACGCAATCGTTTTTACACATCGATCAACTCAACATGTATTGCTTAATAAGAGTGTAGTCCAGGCTTTAAAAAAATCGTTATTGCTCATTCATGAGGTTGCGAGACGGTTTTAAATTACGCAATGCTATGACGTCGGTGTCATAATAGATTAGGGTTTATTTGAGGCCAACAAAACACAACATTTTGCCAGTATACAACATTCAGCATGATTGAATACAACAGGTTTTCTCAAAAGTACTAAAATTATCTAGTTGCGCTTTTTATAGTTGAAGATTTTCAGTGTACAAAATGCAAAAAGCGTAAATTCTTATCACTCGTTTTATTGAGCGAAATCGCATTTAATGAAATGTACAAATAAGACGTTGATCTTCGTTATCAGTCGTATTCGTCAGACTGTCCAATAGCACGTATCTCTTTACGTTAACTCTCCAAAAACGAAGCAAACAGTGAGTAGATTTCGTCAAAAATATAAAAGAATACTTGCACTTTGCCTTGAATCTTTTTCAACTCTTTAACTCGCTTTTATAAAACTTTAGCACAGTCCGTCAAATTTTACCAGATTCAACTAGATTTAACCGGATTTAATCTGATTTAACAAGATTGCCGCAGCAACTACGGGCAGATATCCAGATGCCAGGTGGACCAGATAACCGCTGCCTTATCGTAATCCATCAAGTCTTGTATATGTGCTTGATCTTATCAGTTATCAATCCTTTTTGGTGTAAGCATTTCTGCACTGCCTACAGGAGTTCGTTAGGGTGGTAATTACAACTCGCTTGCTAAATTTGGGTACATATAACTAACCCCAATGTTTGTGATGTTGGGCTGGAGATAATTAACCTATTTTGGCAACGGGATGTAGTTAGAGGTTTTACAGAGCCTCAAACCTCACCGGTGACTTTCAGTCAAATAGCGACCAGAAGGCCCATTATCACACTTTTCGTTGACTCCGACATGGAATGATTGACGCCTTGCAATATCTAGCGAAACGTGCGTCTTTGTAGCCACTAACCACTGTTTATCGCTGTCACGTGACCAGGTCTGACAATACCGTCTTGCATCTGTCGACGACGTACTTGTCTTAGGCCAGGTCTGGTGTCACCGCGACATGTTGACTTCCGTTCTGGCGATGAATTACTGAGCATTCGACTTCTGCATTCACGGTAACCGAGTGGTCTGCCACTTTAAAAAAGGTCTACTTAGCTCCAATGGTATTTATTAGCGTGTGCCAGTTGTGATTCACCCAACATGTTAGTTAGTGTGGAGAATTTCAGAGGTCTTTGATTGTACGCAGGGACGCATGTCTTCACTGCAGACAATGAAAACTGTTCATTGTTTGTATGTTAAAAGTTTGGAGGGCCCTGAACATTAGTAAACAAATAGCCGATATCACACCAGTTTCAAAATAGTATCCGTCAAATGGAATAAAAAAAACATTAATAATATATGTCGTCATAAGTAAAACATATCAGGCATCAGACATTAATCCGTGGATGTTGCCAGCCATGCACATATTTGTTTGACTTGCGGACATACCGAGTGTCGTAGTTCTCAAATATGGTCATGTTTGTCCTCAGTTATAATGTTTTACCTGCGGACATACCGAGTGTCGTAGTTCTCAAATATGGTCATGTTTGTCCTCAGTTATAATGTTTGACTTGCGGACATACCGAGTGTCGTAGTTCTCAAATATGGTCATGTTTGTCCTCAGTTATAATGTTTGACCTGCGGACATACCGAGTGTCGTAGTTCTCAAATATGGTCATGTTTGTCCTCAGTTATAATGTTTGACCTGCGGACATACCGAGTGTCGTAGTTCTCAAATATGGTCATGTTTGTCCTCAGTTATAATGTTTTACCTGCGGACATACCGAGTGTCGTAGTTCTCAAATATGGTCGTGTTTGTCCTCAGTTATAATGTTTGACCTGCGGACATACCGAGTGTCGTAGTTCTCAAATATGGTCATGTTTGTCCTCAGTTATAATGTTTGACCTGCGGACATACCGAGTGTCGTAGTTCTCAAATATGGTCATGTTTGTCCTCAGTTATAATATTTTACCTGCGGACATACCGAGTGTCGTAGTTCTCAAATATGGTCATGTTTGTCCTCAGTTATAATGTTTGACCTGCGGACATACCGAGTGTCGTAGTTCTCAAATATGGTCATGTTTGTCCTCAGTTATAATGTTTTACCTGCGGACATACCGAGTGTCGTAGTTATCAAATATGGTCATGTTTGTCCTCAGTTATAATGTTTTACCTGCGGACATACCGAGTGTCGTAGTTCTCAAATATGGTCATGTTTGTCCTCAGTTATAATGTTTTACCTGCGGACATACCGAGTGTCGTAGTTCTCAAATATGGTCATGTTTGTCCTCAGTTATAATGTTTGACCTGCGGACATACCGAGTGTCGTAGTTCTCAAATATGGTCATGTTTGTCCTCAGTTATAATGTTTGACCTGCGGACATACCGAGTGTCGTAGTTCTCAAATATGGTCGTGTTTGTCCTCAGTTATAATGTTTGACCTGCGGACATACCGAGTGTCGTAGTTCTCAAATATGGTCGTGTTTGTCCTCAGTTATAATGTTTTACCTGCGGACATACCGAGTGTCGTAGTTCTCAAATATGGTCGTGTTTGTCCTCAGTTATAATGTTTGACCTGCGGACATACCGAGTGTCGTAGTTCTCAAATATGGTCATGTTTGTCCTCAGTTATAATGTTTGACCTGCGGACATACCGAGTGTCGTAGTTCTCAAATATGGTCATGTTTGTCCTCAGTTATAATGTTTGACCTGCGGACATACCGAGTGTCGTAGTTCTCAAATATGGTCATGTTTGTCCTCAGTTATAATGTTTGACCTGCGGACATACCGAGTGTCGTAGTTCTCAAATATGGTCATGTTTGTCCTCAGTTATAATGTTTTACCTGCGGACATACCGAGTGTCGTAGTTCTCAAATATGGTCATGTTTGTCCTCAGTTATAATGTTTTACCTGCGGACATACCGAGTGTCGTAGTTCTCAAATATGGTCGTGTTTGTCCTCAGTTATAATCTTCCATGGATCACAGCATCATTGCTAATACAAGGAACGTCTCAAAATCACTGGGATTTCATTCGTATGTCGGAACGCAGAAGTAAATTAGCGGTGCATTATTCAAACACTCGCCGCTTTGTTCGTTCGTTATTTCGTTTTGTATAATGTGGTATAGCCCCGACTTCCGGGTAATGTTCCACAAGTTTTGTGTGTGTGTGTGTGCTTAAGCGTGAACCGATATCGGGTTTGTTTGTTACCCAGTGCCCCAGCGGCTGCTTAAAAAATCGGGTGAAGTGGTATGTGGCGCGGCACTTTAGCAATAGACTGTCAGCGCCACCTAACGGTTTGTGTCGCTTGCAGCTGGTTAAATGCAATATGTCGTACTGTACACAGTCATACTATACGCAGAGACAAAAAAAACGACGCCAAGCGACGCTGGGGTCAAGAGTAACAAAATTCAAATCAGCAGAGCTTCGGCACGATATTCACAATGTCTCCAATTAAACCAAACATACCTTCCAACAAAATGTTTAACAGAGATTAGCTAACAAACCACAGATGCATGGTCAACAAAATAACTGTCAACACATATAAGTGTGTTCACTGCGAGCTCGTCCCGCCACTGCACGGCAAATACAATAGGATACAGTAATTAATTAATTAAAATGCAGATTCGAACGCAGAAGCTCCGTCAAATTTAGTGGCGTAGCCAGGATTTTGCATTGAAAACGAAACAAACTCTGTATATGTTTGTGTGTTGTGTGTGTGTGTGTGTGCGTGTGCGTGTGCGTGCGCGTGCGCGCGCGTGCGTGCATGCGCGCGTGCATGCGTGTATATATGTGTGTGTGTGCGTACGTATGTAATATACGTATGTAGGTACGTATGTAATATACCCTATCGGTAACAATGAGGTACGAGTCCCTCCCAGCCAGAGGTGCCGTAGAGATGTTGTTCGATTGGACGAGTATACTACACATGAAACGGCAACTTGCTTTGAGAACTAATCCCACAGACTGAAAACAGAGCTACACCCAATCTTACTACTTTTCTTACGTGCGCGTTCTTTACAAACTATCCCACGCTAGCGTCGTAAACACTAACTTCGCAAAACGTACCTTAAAGGAACATTGTCATTGCAGATTTTTACAGCCGAATGCTGGAAACAACTAGCCATAGAACTAGAGATGCTATCGCATATCAGAATGAAACGGTTGGTATTGTCATTACGCACGTGATTTCTAATGACGTTATCGTGGATTCAAGGGCGCTATCGCGCTTACATTTTTCCGGGCGTTAAAAACGTTCCGGTTGACGTTTCTGCGCATGCGCAATAAATGTAAAATCGCCAATGTCCAGCGAAACAACAGAGCATTTTCGGTATAAATGCCACGAGCTGTCCGTTAATTTACCTGTGATGATTACTGTGAAGAGTTTATTAAAATGTCTTTCAACGCAATAAAATATTACGTTTTTTATAAATCACTGTCACGGATTATGGCGCACTACTGTCACGTGATTTACGCTTGCTATCAAAATATGCCTCAAAATTTGGTTGCCTCGTATTAATTTGCGACAAATAACTTTGCTGAGAGGTTATATACATCCTAACGAACACCCATGTAATATTTATACCATAAATGCTTTGTTTTTTCGCTGCACATTGATGATTTTACATATATCGCGCATGCGCAGAAACGTCAACCGGAACGTTTTTAACGCCCGGAAAAATGTAAACGCTACAGCGCGTTGAGTATGGCCAAAGGAACCAACGGCATACACTGTAACTCGAAATAGTTAGGGTGTCGCAAAATTGTAATGTTCTCATATGAAACAGTTTATACTCTTAACTACGATACAAAGGGAAAAAAATACGCAAACAGACTTATAAATTATTCAGAATACGTTGGTTTATATTTGTATTAAAATAATGGAGATAATACACATTTACGACGAACATTCTTTATGGTTTGCAGAGCCATTTTCCAACGAGAATGCATCCTGCTATAACTACACGTACTAATGGCCTTTTATGCTTTCGTCACGTGCTACAAACATACACACGCACGCACGCACTCACGCATATATATATATAAACGCACGCATATATATATATATAATATCATTATAATATTATTATTATATTATTCTAATAGTATTATAATATTATTATAATATTATTATATTATAATATAATATAATATAATATAATATAATATAATATAATATAATATAATATAATATAATATAATATAATAAATAAATATCAATACAATACAATACAATACAATACAATACAATACACCATACAATACAATACCATACCATACCATACCATACCATACCATACCATACCATACCATACCATACCATACCATACCATACACTACACTACACTACACTACACTACACTACACTACACTACACTACACTACACTACACTACACTACACTACACTACACTACACTACACTACACTACACTACACTACACTACACAACACAACACAACACAACACAACACAACACAACACAACACAACACAACACAACACAACACAACACAACACAACACAACACAACACAACACAACACAACACAACACAACACAACACAATATAATATAATATTATTTAATAATAATTTAGTAATAATAATAATAATAAAGCTTTATTGCCATTTTCAACATGCATTACATATTAAATTGGACTGTAGTCTGGCGTTGACTCACACAGTGGCTATATATACAATAAAATAAAATATGGAAAATAATTATATATTATATGTGTACATAATATGTTCTTGAAATTTTTTTAAAGATATTATTTTGCTATAATAAATAAATAACATATCTCAGATATCTTTTTTAAATAATAGATTATCCATTTTTAATAATTGTGTTAAGCTAGTTAATAAATAAATAAATAAATATATCTATGCAGCGTCCTTTAAAATGATAAATTATCTTCTAAAAATAAAACAATTAGTTAGTAAATAAATAAATAAATATTATAAGAGGTCTAAAATATCATTACAAATTATATTTACAACTGAATTATATGTAAAATTGAATTCTATTTATATATAATGCGTCCAAATAAAAAGAATTATATTAACAATTATAAAAAAATTATGTTTACAATTATATTTATAGAAGTATTAACTTAAGCTAAAATTTGACACTAAGAGAAGATTAGTGTTCAGCACCATCGATCCGCTACTGAGAACAGGTACACGTACACTCCACACGCGTACGGTCCGGCCACACGAACCAGTGGCAGAAAAAGAACAATTCCGCTAGAGTGTTGAAAACAGCCAAGTTAACTTTCCAAGGTCTTTACCGCTACGGCACGGGGATAAAATCTATTTCTAAAGCGTTTTGTTTACGTCCGGTTGCTTCGAAAACGTTTGCTTGACGGTAATAATTCGAACAGATGATGGGCGGGATGAGTTTGGTCTGGGATAATATTGCCAGCTCTTTTTGGGGATCTGTTGTTGTATATAGCTGTTAGAGAGGTGAGTTCACTACCGACAATTTCGGAAGCTGATTCCGTCGAACCATACACATATTGAGAAAGCAAGAATACTCACACTAGCAGAACGATAGAACTAAACAAGAATCTCCCTCCTCAGCCCGAACTTCTTTAGTTGGCGCAGGAAGAACAGCCTTTGTTGAGCCTTTTTCACAATAGCATCTGTGTTATTTTACCAACTCAAGTCACTAGATATTATCGTGCCTAGAAATTTGAAACAGTCCACCCTTTCGATAGAGTCACCAAATTGGAGCAAGTGGCGTTTTCCTCTTCCTAAAATCTACGATCGTCTCTCGAGTTTTTGACGCATTCAATTGAATGTCACATCATGACACCAGCCTGTTCACTTCATGGCGGTATTCTGACTCATCTGAGTTCGTCACCAGCCCTTCTAATGTGGTGTCATCTGCGAACTTTACAAGTTATACGGAGGAGTGACGGGAAACACATTCTTTTGTCAACAGGGAGTACAGAAGCAGGGAAAGGACACATCCCTGAGGAATCCCAGTGATCAAGATAATAGTGCTGGAGACAATACCGTTAATTTTAACAACCTGTGATCGCTGTAATAAAAGTCCAGAAGCCAATAACACATTGATGAGTCTAGTGACAGAAGCTGAAATTTGTCGAACAATGTCTGAGGGATGACCGTGTTGAAGGCTGAACTGTAATCTACGAATATGTATACATGTGTATATGTAATATCATTATGTATACATTACACACACACAAATATATATATATATATATATATATATATATATATATATATATACGTCTATCTCTCCCTCCCTCCTCCCCCCCTCCCTCCCTCCCTCCCTCCCTCCCTCCCTCCCTCCCTCCCTCCCTCCCTCCCTCCCTCCCTCCCTCCCTCCCTCCCTCCCTCCCTCCCTCCCTCCCTCTCTCTCTATCTCCCCCTCTCTCTCTCTCTCTATATATATATAATATATATATATATATATATATATATATATATATATATATATATATCTGTAATAAACATCCAGTAGCCAATATTATTCTTGTGTCCAGTCCCAATCAGCTCCAGTCGCTGCGAATCTCGCCATGTATCGTGACCCACTTACAGGCCCTATGGGTGCCGACATCTATTACGTCTTACGTTGTATAAATAAGTCTCTCTCTCTCCCCCCTCCCTCCCTCCTCCCTCCCTCCCTCCCTCCCTCCCTCCCTCCCTCCCTCCCCTCCTCTCCTCCTCTCTCTCTCTCTACTCTCTCCTCCTCTCCTCTCCTCTCTCTCTCTCTCTTCTCTCTATATATATATATATATATATATATATATATATATATATATGAATATATATAAGAGAGAAAGAGATAGAAAGAGAGAGAGAGAGAGAGAGAGAGAGAGAGAGGGAGGGAGGAGAGGAGGAGAGGAGGGAGAGGAGAGAGAGGAGGGAGGGAGGAGGGAGGGGGAGGGAGGGAGGAGGAGGGGGAGAGGGAGAGAAAGAGAGAGCTTACCTTTATACAACGTAAGACGTAATAGATGTCGGCACCCATAGGGCCTGTAAGTGGGTCACGATACATGGCGAGACTCCGCGCGACTGGAGCTGATTTGGGACTGGACACAAGAATAATATTCTAACGATGGATGACAGTTGTAGCTTCCGACTGATGAATAGTAGGAAAATCAGGTCATAAATATATTGTGTTATACATTTCTTATCTTAAATGTCCGATTTAATATTGAGTTTATCATACTATCATAGACATATAGCGATTTACGTAGTGCAGATAATAGACACGATTTTACGCCGTATGTGTCGTTTACGGGATTTGCATTTTACATTGCTGTACGTTGTGGTTTCGATAAGCACTTATATCTGATAAGGTGTCTAAATGTACATAATCATAACACATGTATACGTTTGCCCCAAACACGTTGTACTGCGCGAAAAATGGCACTCATCATTATTAGTCAAGATCGCAAAACACAAGTACTTGCCGCTAACGCCATGGCAACCACCATAATAATCGATTAAAATTCATGATTTCCGTGATCATTGTCACCGGCAAAGAGTTGCATTGCCTCTGCTTGTAATAATCCTTCGGACAATATAACTGAAATACGTTATTTGGGAACAGTTCGATTGTTACAAACAAAAACAAAACAAAGTCCTATATGTTAACATGGAGAATATCGACTTCCTGCCCCAAACTGCCCCCAGACTCGTTTTCGCGCGCAAGACTTACACGCCCTATTGGCCCCTGGGAGAAACCAAACCGTCATTCCCCGAGTGGACAATGGCGGAGGTGGCACGAGCCATTTATGGGTGTCACAGTGGTCGCGGTCAGCCGGCGCCGGAAGTGACAGTCGCGGGTGACTGTCCGACAAACCACCTGTCGTTTGGGATGAATAGTCGGGTTGAAATTTTCCGCCACGCGTTAACACCCCTGCCGTTTGTACGTGTCATATACAACGATATTCAATCCTACTCCTCGACATAGTATGTTTTTATTTAAGCAATCACGGTAATACATCCCTATATGTATCCATCTAAACTTTAAAACAAACGGTTGACATACAATAAAGTTCAATACTAGTGATGATCGATCAATGCATATATTGGATGTTTAAACATACAGCTGTAAATAACCATAGAAAACCTATTAGACAGTAAACTAAAGTCCGCAAATCGTCCTAACACATCCGACGTGTAAGATTAACTTAAAGGTTTTTATGTCAAATAGATGGTTGACTGTGGAGTGTCGTAACCCAACCACTATGGAGACGTAATTTCAGACTCGCCCATGTCAGAACTCCCTCCCTGCAACCCGAAGATCCGCCTATAGGAAACCGCAACCCCCCTGTCACCAGCCCCCTTCAAACCTGGCTCGTGTGTCACCCCTTGTCTTCCGGCGTCACTTTGGCATATAAAAGCAGCGAGCCGTAGAAGTCATTGACACACCACGAGGACTATACGGGTCGATCGAGCGTGCCGTACGACGTTATTGCCGCGCTGACACACATTATTGCAATGGACTGTAGAACAATGGAGAAACCGGCGGATTCGTTCGTCTATAGTACTTCCCGACGAAGTGAGTATCGGAATTTGGTTTCTGCTTTACTTGGTAGTACTGTTACAGTATAAATAAAGAAGCACCAGTTGTGTTTTATTCATATTCTAGATCTTAACGATTGGCGTTACTTAGATCGCGAATGATGTTCGTTAGTGATCAAATATGTAGTGAATAAACAGCTAAAGTAATATGCGCTGTCGTTTTCACTGACACGTGGTGCCGGTGGTGATAACTGTTTCGCAATGTGCGTATGAAGCGACGTTAGCGAAAAAAGGAATACATCGTGATGGGACCTTTACATGATTCAACAGGACGTTTTGTTTCATAAATTACTATTTAGAGAATATGCCTTATACTTATTTAATTTAAATGTAACTACAACCAGAACTCTTACGACATTTCACAATGAGAATAACATTGGGACATAACCGTTTATTTTCGTTCCCGTGCGAATGTGCCAATGAAACTCTAGTGTATTGTACCTTCACGAATTTATACAGCCAAACTAATAAGAGAATACTTCAATATTGCATATTTGAAAGCCTGATTGATTCGATGACTCAGTCTTATTACATAATTAAACTTCTAAATATGTCTGCAAACATGTAGAGAAAATTCAAGAGCTACGAAGAAATAGGAGAGGACATGAAATTATTAAATGTTAACTCGGAGAATGTTCTCGAAAGTGACAACTGTGTTGTCTTGTTGACATCCTGTACTTACACATCCTCGTACCCAGAGGGACACAAGGCTACAACAATGTTCCTCCACAGGGTCCTGTCTTTAGCTGCGGCCTGAGCCTCGCCCCACGAGAGCCCCATATCATATGCATATCTTGTAGCTCTGCCATTACTGTCTTTCGCCATGTTGTCTTTGGTCGTCCTGGCTTCCTTCTTCCGGGTGACGTCCAGCTTAAGGCAACTTTGGAGATACTTTCTTTGGGCATTCTCAGGACGTGTCCTAGCCATGTCATCGTCGGCGTTTAATTTCCAGGACAGCACTGCTGCAGTCCGTCTTCTTGTGGACATAGCATATTGTTAACTCTCATGCACGGAACCGGTGCACTGTTACCTCAGCCCGTTAGCCTGTATATAGAACACTGACCTCGGGGTATAACTGGTTAAACGACATATTCGTGGAATAACGTAACACCTACATGAACATACAACCACCAACACATGCACGCGGGCGCACGCACGCACGTACTCGCACATACAAACAAGTACGTTGCATTATTGCATAAGATTGTTAAAGAATAATATGAACAATATACCTTTTTCGGATACCATGCAGACGTTCTAATACAACACAACAGTATTAATGTTATTAACATTTTCTTCAGCGGATGGTGAAGACACCGGCCGATACAGCCTAAGCGGAGGCGACATAATAACCATTGACCTCGATGTACCGTTACCTTGACGACGTCATGTACACGTGCCAAACCAAAGGTCAGTATAAACATCAAAATGTATGTTATATAATATTATATACATTATATAAGCCTATTACCACACTTCTAAAAGTGTGTACTTTCAAGGGAAAACGATAGCGACATAGTAAATTAAAGTTTTGCGTACGGCACCAATCCTAGTGAAATGCTACAATTAGTATTAGTTTCTGTCTATTAGTTGAATTTTTTAAGTAAAGTGTACTGCTGACTAAGGTAATTCTAACTTCGGTGCTGGTGTGAGGGTAGAAAGCGTTTATAGAAATGTTAGGTTGCTTTGAGATGCTTTAACGCCACCATATACATTTGAACACGCAATAATCATGTTTCCGTTTAACTGTGCATATTTACGTAAAACATTTGACAGAACAGACGTGCTTTGTTTTTAATAAAATTAATATATAATATATATATTATATATATATATATATATATATATATATATATATATATATATATATATATATATATAATATGATATATATGCAATTACCAAGGAACCTTGTATTGTCTTCTGCTGTCATCCTTAAACTCTTACATTTATAATTTATTAACAGTTTATCTTTGGCTTATTTCAGGTTGCCAGAATCTCAGTCGTTACGGCAAGTGCTATCGCGGGGCTGGCGTGTGGCACATCGTACCACGTCGTGTACGGCCAGTATCGCACGACGACGGTACAATCAAGTCGTACAAGAGCGAAAGAACGAAAGAGCGAAACGCGGTTTAGCAGAGCAAATAGCCATTGTTACGTAGGACGTAGACTGCACGTGTGTCGACGTCACGAACAGCGTGCGTCTGTATGTCACGTGTACAGTCGCAACTGATCATGCTGTCACGTGGCTCTATCGGAGAGCGACGATCAACTCCGAAGATAGCAATATCGAGTACTTGTATGCGCATGACCACCGCTACTGGATCTTGTCACGCCGAACATTCCAGAACAATTGTGACGTCATCGTGACACACGGTGACGACCCCTGTAGTGTATAGGCCTTTAGACGACGGGCTGTATTATACGCCCGCGTAAGTCAAAAAGAACACAGTTCACAACGAGCAACGACGTTGTCACTAGACAAGCAATAATGCACTTGTTTCTGCTTCAGTGGCGGCGTGGGTAGAAACGCTATCGACTCGGAAAGTTTCTGAGAACTGTCGGTTTCGTGACTTTGTTGCTTTGGTAGCCAGCCGATGTCATAGTAGACAAATCAGCTTTCGGGGATTCAATACCATTTGTTTGTTTATCTGTAGCGATTCACTAGCGTTGCATAGGCAGCTGTGTTGACCACAGTGTGAAGTCGTGCTTAGGAAGTTCAACGAATTTACTGAGTCCATTGTTCGTGAAACAACTAGCTCGAACAAATATGTGAACTTTAAACTGGTTTTAAACTTCCCGAACTGGATTGATAGCGCCAAAACCGCAAAAGGAGTCAATGAGCTTCACGAGTATTTCTGGTCAGCGAATCATTATCTTAGTTGTTTTGTTCGCGCATGGAACATGATGTTTTCTTAGGCAATTTTAATTTACAATAATTTCGTTTATTTATTTCGCATACATGTTGTGTGTACCACGTGTCTGTCGTTATTTAAATAAATTATTGAAAATAAAACAATATTTTGTTACATTTGGGTTCGTTTATATTTTTACTATTTATCTTGTGAATCATAATAATTTCGAATATATTGCGTGTGTGTGCGTGTGTGTACGGGTGTGTATGTGTGTGTGTATGTATGTGTATGTTCATGACGAACGTATTTATATTATTATTTTAAAACGATTTCTATTATATTAGAGTTGCCGCTGCCGAGTTCAATTTATATAATTGCATAATGACATTTCGTAATAGTTCCTTCAATATCTTCAATAACACCCATCTGGTTTCTTGCAAATAAACTGTACATATATTTGGGGAGTGTGTAATGTTAATGTCATCCGATAACCCTCATCTAGAAGTAGCCTACAGTACTCTGTACACAATGGTCGGAGAACGGGTATACTCGTGGTCTCGCATGCCCTTTGAACTGCGCGACATTCCTGACGCCTTGGGTGGGGTGGGGGGTTATTATTGTATGGAATGAACAGTCGGACGACAGTCTACAGAGAACACTTGTTTGATAACCAAATAAACAGTTTCTGCGAAATTCTCGTTTAATTACACTATGATAACGCCGAAGCCACTTCAGACATTTTGGAATGTCTTTTCAAGGGGCGCTCAGAAGGATTCAGCCGACCACAAATGTCCCGCAATGTGACAAGTTCCACACAGATCAGACGATGATTTATTGTACGTGTGCTGGAAGCGATCGGTCACTCACTGGTCATTCAATCGGAATGTGCAGCGGTAGTACACGAACAGCGGCAGTACACAAACTATACGTGTCCGGCCAACGTCAGACATTGACAAGCGGTTAATTGCATATCGTCCGATGTTTTCAAGATGCTAAATCTTTTTCGTTTAAGCTATATATTCCCAACGTAAATTGTCGAGGGTTCAGAAATAGTTTTTCGAATGTTATTTATTATGTGTGTCATAACAAATAAAGTACAATGTGTTATCGAAACACTGATATATCGGTTTATTGTGGTTATAATAATGGGTTTTACGTGTTTACAAAATTAATGAACACAGATGTTAAGCAACTTAATTATTGTGATTCGTCCAGACTCGACCAAATTGTCAAATTTCGTTCGAGACACTGGACATTTGGTACAGTTAGTGGGAATGTACGCCAACATAGAACTGTTTCTTTGTATGCATTTCCTCAAATACCTCTTACATTGTAATATAAACTTCAATTTCAATCTTAAAGGAGGTTATTGTGTTTATTTCACCAACAAGTACTTTCCTAAACGTATGTGGGGGGCTTATCGGTGAACTTGTGTGAAAATATGCCAAATGACTAAACACAAATTGCGTCACTATAACGTTTTGTGTTAAATGCGTCTTCTTGACATGAACACTATATGCCAGAACTTTAAATCATGACATATTTCAGAAGTCATGCGTATTAATTAATTGATTTGCGATATTCGCTGTATATCCCCAGTGTATGAAACTTATCTAGAGCAATGCAGAAAATGGAAATTTTACAGTAACTGTAATGCGTTTTTACAATCGACCACTTAAGACGTTAACGTTAACACGCTGCTAGCATACATTACATACAATTAATATTCAGCCATCGTCCGGGTTTGTGCCCGGAGACCGTGAATGCTGAAACATAGTCGATGGCGGTCATAAGAGCGGTTTTGCCGAGTGCACGTAGGTGGGGAAGTGAACCACATCGAAGGCGGCCGACTCGACTAGATGAGGCGTGCACAATTAGTCTGAACAGCCCAAAACCACAGACTGTCATTCTTCTCTAATGCTGCTTCGGTTAAAAAGAATTCGTCTCTTACACGAAATGTCTCCAGGGACCGTTTGCGGTTGAAAGAGGAATGAGTAACGTTCTGTGAACTGCCGCGTGGAACGGAGACTTTGATTGATGCCGACGTATGCATTACCGCTGACAGCAGCCAATACATACTTATACGTCTACTGCCGTGGGCAATAATCATCGGTCAGTCGTGTTTTGTCATTTTATTACCAAAACACGCACACGCACACGCACACGCACACGCACACGCACACGCACACACACACACACACACATTATGTATTGCCTGCTGATGTCACCGTACAGTGTATTTCAATGAAAACACACGCGCACGCGCACACACACACACACACACACACATATATTATATATATATATATATATATATATATATATATATATATATATATATATATATATATAGTTGATGTTTTATCAGTGAAATACAGTGCACTTAAAAAATATGCCCGCGAAACTGGCCCTGTCTATGCTTTATGAATTGTTCGCGTGTTATGTGAAACATACGACGCAGAGTTAGAACATGAGATTTCAATATCACGAACATTCACTTGCCTCGAATATTCCGGACGTGGGTATACACATTTTAAATTTTTACACAAGCATTCAACATGGTCTACTTCATACCAAGGTGCAGAACTGTATGATTGATTTTTGACCTATGCAAATAAGACGGAATTAATTAGTGTGACACGACGTGTCTGTCGCGTGCAGGTGACCTTTATTGTCTTTAAAAAAGTGACATGCGTCGATTTAATTAAATTTGTAACTCCCCAAATCTACGCCGTTTCATGGCACCCGTTAACGTTGGCCGCGCCAGAGAATTCGAGTGTGAAAAACGTTTATTATTAAGTTTCTTCTTTCCCAAATGTAAGCAGTTTCGCGATCCGTTATAACAGCGGTCTAAACTCGGCGATACCAGCATACACAGTACAGTCGACAACTTTAAAAACGCAACATTTTCACTCACTAAGTGTATGAAATTGACATGAATTTAACCGGGTTCTGGATTTCCGTGTCCATTGTCTATCTAAGTCTTCTTGGTCAGCTCTCTCGGGACACGACCTATTTTCGGATTGAATTAAAACATCATAGAATTCACACATTTGTAAATCCCTATATCGTTGACAATTGTGTAGTGCGAAAACAGATAATGGAACATGGTATTTTACAGATCGTAGGCCTAATAAAAAGAACACCGTCTCGCCACGGAAACTCGTAGAACATATGTGAGAAGTGGTACTCACAAACTGGAAGTGCTGCATTTCACTTTTGGGTGATTGCACCCCATTCAAACGGATGCCCAGGGGTGCGGTACACAGGTGACTGTCTAGACAGCGCACCTGGTGACCCGAGTTCACCCGAGTTAATCATCCTTGGACAGCGACCTCGGTTTCAATGTCATTGTCCTGTTTAAATATCAGTTAAATAGCCGCTGAGTATTTCATTTGTTCCGTTTGAGATATTCATTTCGACCTACCTGGAAATCGATTCAAATGCAAGATCGAGCGTATTGGCAGTGAAATATTACTCTTGCGGTTAACCACACATCTAACCGCAGCCCGTAATTGTTTTAGTTTGCAAGTTTTCGATCTTCGCATGCAGGCTATCCTAAACCTGCAAATGCACCAGAAAAAAAACTATCCACCTTTGAAACTCCCCAAACGTTTTTCAACTGTACCCCTAGGTTGAACTCACACCTCCAACTGAATCCCCGTGATACCACAACTGCGCTGTATAAGAACTTACCTTTACCTTTACATATGCAGTTGGAGGTAAAATGAGAGAGTGGTTGGACGTGTCGAGGAGGGATCCCTGGTCTAAAAGACCTGTTCAGTGGAACAACAACTCAACTTCTCCGGGCAGCGTCCAGCCACACACACGCTGCAGATAACAATAATAATGCACGAAGACTATTCGTACTAAAATATCCACCACTGTCTATAGCCAAGTATTCGTTCCTACAGCTGAGTGAATTGGAGCAATGTAGAGTGAACAAACTTGCCCAAGGTTTGACACAACAGCGTAGGATTTGTCTCGAGAACCCCAAAAAATATCCCATTGAGACCCCAAAAAATGACAACGGGGCTTTTTTCCTTCAATCAGAACTGTTTTACTCCCCAGAGTCGGATTGGAGTAGGCGTCAGTCGCGCCGCTGGTCAACGGGCGTGACGTCAAAAGTCAGGGGTGATTTAACGGAAAGGTTGAAAAAATGGAAACTTGGGAGGAAAGAGCGATTTTTATCATTTATCATATTTTTATACCCCCAACTTAACTAGACGCACGTCTTCAAGCCACGCGCCTATAGCCGTGGGGACAGGCGGCAATGTAGGGCAGTGCTCACTTGAATTTTGGTATGAGCAGACATGGCTATGTTCCACCAGTAAATCAGAAGTTAATGCGAGACAGCTGCGATTGTTTTCAACAGCACTTACCCCACAGGCCCACAACACCCCAACCCCGTCTTACGAGACAGCGGAATTTCATCCGATGTCACCCTCCACCTCGTGACGGCGGAGGTGCTGCAACTCCGGCGGATTTCAGCCCCAAATTATTTTTAGACGGTTCCCTTTAAGAAGCGGGATTACCCCCGTTCGGAATATTGTGTTGTTTCAGCGAACGGGGAGAGGGTACGTACATGTCTTTAATTCATCCATGGCAACGGACCAATAGTGTCATTGGATTACCCAGGTACGTCGATCATTACCCAGGTAGGTCGATCATTACCCAGGTACGTCGATCATTACCCAGGTAGGTCGATCATTACCCAGGTAGGTCGATCATTACCCAGGTAGGTCGACGGTAGACCTTGTCACGAGTTTGGGAGCTCTCAGTTCCCTAAATAAATTTTGTTCTCCCGCCAGTGCTTGTATTTTAAATTTGTTATCAAGTTTCTAAACTTCTTGAAGGGAACCGTCTCAAATGCAATGCTTACTCGAAATGTGCCATTCTAGACTAGAAAACGCGCCTCCTGCGAAACCACAATCCACGCGCTGACGCTGACGTACAGGTAATGGTTGGCGGCAAAATCAGAGATCGGTGTTGCCATCTGGCGGATAGATCAGTCACCAGCAGGAGTAGTGCAAGACGGGTGGTAACCGGGGATGCCAGCCAGGGGTTGAAACATGACAGAATGTGGAAATCAGGTAGTATTGCATTGATTATTTTCAATTTGAAGTACATACAATGATAAAAACCTGCACGCAATATTAGATACAATACACAAAAACACATGGATAAAATGGTGATGGAAACCAGGGTGTGTGCAAGATACAAAGTGAGAATCAGGGGGTGTATGCCAGCTAGAGGGGTAAGCCACAGGTGAAAATCAGAATGCACCAAGTGCAGGATGTTATGCACCAAAACGTTTAGCCGCGAGAAAGAAGAAATACCAGAAGTGCGTCAGTTGTAGCATGTTTTATTGAGCAAACAAAGTGAGCAGGTGAGCAGTAGGAACGCTCCACCAGCCTGTCTGAAGCAGCGAAACACCACATAACAGCAGTAGTATACCATGGACACCAGCACAACATTGCTGTCACACTCCATGTAATATGACACATGTATCACCTGACCGTACACATGTCAAAATATTTACACACGGCAAATGATCGGGACGTTTTCAAACTGATGTTTTCACAACTTCAGAAAACACACTGTGAGAAGTTTTTATTTTGTACATGACAGATTTGTTGCGGTATCTGGCGTTAGCAGAACAATTATCATCCTCAGAAGTAAGGAGAAACACCATTTAATTTCACATCAAGAAGGTGAAAATAATATAAAAGATTAACACAGTCAGCATTTCACAAAACGCCTTGAGATCCCTAAATGTGTTAACACCAATTCCAGAAGTCTTTAATTTCTGAAACAATTTTGTATTGGTATGAAACTAATTATGTAATTTGTAATGTGTTCACCAATCATAGTCATCATGTCGATATATCAAATTCATGGAATTTCTAGACTCACTTTAAACATCCCATCATTGAGGACTAAAGAGTGAAACCAGGTTGAGGCCACAAGGAATGAGTGGTTCAGGCACCTCACTGGACCTTGAGGGTCCATAAAGACCACATCAATTAGGCCACTTATATTGATCATGGTCAGTCTGTTGTATACAGTTTGTTGACTCCCCAATGAAACAGACTAGCATCATAGCACACCACACCTCTCAGTAGCATCATAGCACACTACACCTCTCAGTAGCATCATAGCACACTACACCTCTCAGTAGCATCATAGCACACCACACCTCTCAGTAGCATCATAGCACACTACACCTCTCAGTAGCATCATAGCACACCACACCTCTCAGTAGCATCATAGCACACCACACCTCTCAGTAGCATCATAGCACACCACACCTCTCAGTAGCATCATAGCACACCACACCTCTCAGTAGCATCATAGCACACTACACCTCTCAGTAGCATCATAGCACACCACACCTCTCAGTAGCATCATAGCACACCACACCTCTCAGTAGCATCATAGCACACCACACCTCTCAGTAGCATCATAGCACACCACACCTCTCAGTAGCATCATAGCACACCTCACCTCTCAGTCAGCTGTCACACTGCAGACTACAGCAGTTGTTTACCACAAATGTCCACCCATCCATGCAAAACTACCCTGGAGGGTCAACTGATGTCTCCTGGACTGTTAGAATGTACTCTGATGGCACTTCAGAGGTCAACACACGTCACCCACCGTACCTACTATAACCCCAAACACAGTGGCACTTTAAAATCAATCATGATTCAGTAAAGGGTGGAGTTTTTATTTGAATTAAATTAAAATGTTGCCACTTAAGTCCAAGTCACCCATAAACACGTTTTTGAAATAAAATATATATTTTTTTTGTAATGTGTACCAAAAATAAACTTTCAACGCTAGGAAATTTCAAGAAAAACACTCAATTTGTGCCTCTGACTGTAGACTGCTGTTAAATGTTCCACAACGTTTTTGGAAAGTTGTTATATTTTACAGTTACAACATCAAATGCCAATGGAAACAAATTATATCAAACAAATGCTTCTCAACATGCGTAGTTAATTGTTTGACTATAAAACATAACTAACCTGTTCCCAGCCACCTCGTTGTAGTGAACCAATCTCACGGTTCTTTCTAACACGAGAAAGATTTAAATAGCGACAATAAAAATAGCATGTATTTTTTACAAATATTCATATTTTTTACGTATATTTTCAAAAGAAAACTACAAGTTATCCACATCAAAATATTATGCATATTAAACATCAAATGTGTGAGTTTCTTCACTACAAAAAAACATCATTTGACACAACATCTTCATCACAACCACAAGATAACAACCATGTTTGAATCCTAACCAACAAAGCCCTTCATTACAGTCATGCAATTGACCTACCCCCGGGGTAGATGCTTTGCATTTTGTGTGTGCACTTAATCTAAAATTCCACGTGAATTCAATCGAAGGTTAATGGAAACAACCGTTTAACGTTTCTTAAAAAGATAACTTTTTGACGCACATAATATTTCGTAAAAGGTCACTTCCTATCTACCTACCACCCACCATATAAGAAATTACAATAACCTTCCATCAAAACCACGACACACACAACACTACATGACATCTTAATCACAAATTATTCTTAATCAGATAATACCTGCTATGCTATGATTATCAGACATCTGCCAGTTTCACCACAAAGTCAGTACATCTCCAAAAAAAAGATGTACGCAACCCCCCATGATTATTTCATTATGTGTATAAGTTCACATTTGTTGTAGTTACAAAATATCATTTGTTATACTGGCCGATCTCAAGATAGTACATAGCATTAAATGGGCACTTCTCTACAGAATGCCAGCCATAGTTGCTGGCTACGGCAGAAGCAAGGATCTGCAAACATGAAATTCCACTCCATCAATTTGTGGCTTCAGTTGTTGCGTCACACAAATGTATTTCTACATGTTTAGGCAAGAAAGATGCACTTTACACAAAGATCACAACTATTAACTCAATTGTTGCACATAAAGCGTAGGCACTATATTGTGTACTTTGTTTGTGCAATTTAAAAGCGATGGTGCCAGCTCCTAGGTTTAATTTTTCATTTAATATTACAACATGCTTGTTGAAGGCTTAGTGCCTCCCAATTTGTCATCAGTTACTTTATCAAGTTCCCAACAATGTTTGCAAGTTGAAAGATTCCACCAGCAACACATTCAAATGGTAAACATAACATCCGGTTTCAAAAGAAAATTGGTTGGCAATAATACCGAGGTGAGTAGAGTTAACTGCAACACCCTTTGATGTTTAACTTTCCCACGTTCTAGACAGCAGACGTCCCTTTCAAATGACTGCTCTGCCAATTCTGGGCAGAGGACCTGAACCCTTTAATGTGCTACATTCCTACACATTCAGTATGATGAGTACAAACAATGCAAAACAAAAGCACCTTATCTAAATATTTCTATGGTAATAATAACTTATATAACATGAAAATAAGTGGCAACCGTAGTTCAGTACCTTAGTAATCTTGTGTCACAGCTGTAAACATGATGACATTTGCGGTATGAACAAGTTTTCACATTTTCTTTTGGGAAAATTTCCAGATTAATTGAATTATTATGCACATATACAGTTTGCATGTATTTATAAATACAAATCGGTAGTGTCTGTATAAAAATAAACAGACATTGTATATATGCATGTAAACAAATATGCATGCCTGCACTCATGCAGCTGAGGGTAGGGATTGATTAAATATGGCAACAGTTTAATTCAAAAATAATTCATAACTCACTTTTTGTTTCTAAAATAACTACCAAACTGTATTTTACATGCTTTCCCCCCAAAATACAACACAGAAAATTCACTACATGTGAAAATGTCATCGTAAAATAGATATTACTCGTGAAATTTCATGGGATGTATTTCTTCAAAAATAAAACCCACTGATGTAACTTCGTAGGTGAAAATATACTTCCCATTTTTATGAGAACTTTGGCCACACACATACATACATCAAATGCATAATTACTTACAGGGCACACCTACAAATAATAACTACAAGTATAAAACCGCTGGTGTAAAATATGTGACAACCCCTCTATCAGTTGGGTATTGGCAACCTACATACATGCACTGCATAATGAAATATTCTGCCCTGAAAAAATGTATCTACATTTGCATAAATTAAATACAGTCAACCTATAAGTACAAGGTCAACTCCTGACTCAGTCATAGTTTCTTCACTCAATCATAGTTTTTAGTCAGCCCCGGCACAACCTTCCATAGGCTACAACTCAGTAGAGTTTATATACATATATATATATATATATATAATATATATATATATATATATATATATATATATAGAGAAGAGAGAGAGAGAGAGAGAGAGAGAGAGAGAGAGAGAGAGAGAGCGAGAGAGAGAGGAGAGAGAGAGAGAGAGAGAGAGAGAGAGAGAGAGAGAGAGAGAGAGAGAAAGAGAGAGAGAGAAAGAGAGAGAGAGAGAGAGAGAGAGAGAGAGAGAGAGAGAGAGAGAGAGAGAGAGAGAGAGAGAGAGAGAGAGAGAGAGAGAGAGAGAGAGAGAGAGAGAGAGAGAGAGAGAGAGAGAGAGAGAGAGAAGTGTTTTTGGTGTGACATCACTGCTGGACTATCGCTGGTCAATGATCACCTGCTCAAAGACGCCACTGATCTGGCAGCTGCTCTGTCGACTGCCAAGCACGGTGCTGCCATCTCTACCAACGTACAACTGAAGACCGGAAACTGGCAAACACAGAAGAAACACAACTTGCTAAAAACTCATTTAATAATAATAATAATAACTGGCTGATACTAAGTCACAGATCAACAAACAAAAAGAATCAACTACTATCTTTACAGTACTGCTCACATTCACAGTGGTGCCATCTAGTGAATTGCTCATCACTCAAATATTGCTCCAGCTTAGTCCAACGTGTTGATAAACATAGTTGGGGTATATGCATAAATAACTCTAATTAACAGTCTTTTTAAGTTTTGTTTTAATGTATCACTGATCGGCAGATCAAATATCACAGAAATAAACAATACAGAAAGTGGTGATTGGACTATGACACTTTGGAGAAAACACTGTTACCCTGGACCCAAAGTTAGCCCCATGAACCTCGCTACAAATCAGAATCATCAGGCATAATATCGTAAACATGAACCCACAAAAGTCACCACTAATTCAAGGGAGCATTGATGATGTAGGGTGCAAATACAATGTTGAAGAAATAAGTTAAGTGTTTTTTTGTTTAAAAAGAATATCTATATTTCTATATCATTTAAAGTAATAGGTGATTCATTCCAGTCTTGATATTAGAAGGCATTTGAAAATGCAGGAGACTAGGGTCGATGTTATGTAGACATGGATTATATGTGAAAGTCGACACTTTAATGTGATCTGATCAGTATTTGTTTAGTGTTATCATAAGCAAGTACCAGGTAAATGTCTTCTTTATTGCACCTGAATATCATTATTCTTGTTTCTAGAATAACAATGTTAAAAATATTCCAAATGCCAAAATGCATTTAACAAATCAGCAACAGTGTTAACAAAACAAATTGAATATTTTAAATATTACCCCTACCCCCTTATGTGTCAAAACTACCATCTTCAAACACAATCCACTATAAATCTACGAATTACATTATCATTTTAGATTTTATAAAATTGGAAAGGGAAGATACAGATTTGCTAATAAATATTAATAATTTAAATTGGTTTAGGGACTGAAGGTTTCATTATATCATGCAACTTATAAAAATGTAAAATTCCTTTAAAAACAAAATTACTTGACTGCCTGACGATGTAACCAAATAAAAATAACATTTGTAATGTTTGTTCAACTGAACCAACAAACTACAGTGGATCATAAAAAGGTTAATTTTCCATTAAATAAATTTCAAATGAGCCAATCAAAAACAGAAATTACAGGGACCGAGTGTAAATGAAAGACAGCTGAAGGGAAGGTTTTAGGTTTTAAGAAGTAGGAATGGTTCTACCTTCTGCACTGTCCTTGGACTGGAAGTCTGTGGCTTGGATGAGGTCATTCACAAGTTCATCTGCATCAAGTCGGGTTGAGTAGACTTTCTTCTCGATACAAGCTGAAGTCTCCAGTTTCTGAAACAGACAGCGGACATCACACTCGGTCTACCAGGGTAGTTCTGCTGGGTGGCCACATCACAATGTCTAGGGAGTGTTGGGAACTGTTAGTACTTGCCACATCACAATGTCTAGGGAGTGTTGGGAACTGTTAGTACTTGCCACATCACAATGTCTAGGGAGTGTTGGGAACTGTTACTACTTGCCACATCACAATGTCTAGGGAGTGTTGGGAACTGTTAGTACTTGCCACATCACAATGTCTAGGGAGTGTTGGGAACTGTTACTACTTGCCACATCACAATGTCTAGGGAGTGTTGGGAACTGTTAGTACTTGCCACATCACAGTGTCTAGGGAGTGTTGGGAACTGTTAGTACTTGCCACATCACAGTGTCTAGGGAGTGTTGGGAACTGTTAGTACTTGCCACATCACAGTGTCTAGGGAGTGTTGGGAACTGTTAGTACTTGCCACATCACAGTGTCTAGGGAGTGTTGGGAACTGTTACTACTTGCCACATCACAGTGTCTAGGGAGTGTTGGGAACTGTTAGTACTTGCCACATCACAATGTCTAGGGAGTGTTGGGAACTGTTACTACTTGCCACATCACAATGTCTAGGGAGTGTTGGGAACTGTTACTACTTGCCACATCACAGTGTCTAGGGAGTGTTGGGAACTGTTACTACTTGCCACATCACAATGTCTAGGGAGTGTTGGGAACTGTTACTACTTGCCACATCACAATGTCTAGGGAGTGTTGGGAACTGTTACTACTTGCCACATCACAGTGTCTAGGGAGTGTTGGGAACTGTTACTACTTGCCACATCACAGTGTCTAGGGAGTGTTGGGAACTGTTACTACTTGCCACATCACAATGTCTAGGGAGTGTTGGGAACTGTTACTACTTGCCACATCACAGTGTCTAGGGAGTGTTGGGAACTGTTAGTACTTGCCACACCACAGTGTCTAGGGAGTGTTGGGAACTGTTAGTACTTGCCACATCACAGTGTCTAGGGAGTGTTGGGAACTGTTAGTACTTGCCACATCACAGTGTCTAGGGGGGTGTTGGGAACTGTTAGTACTTGCCACATCACAATGTCTAGGGAGTGTTGGGAACTGTTAGTACTTGCCACATCACAGTGTCTAGGGAGTGTTGGGAACTGTTACTACTTGCCACATCACAGTGTCTAGGGAGTGTTGGGAACTGTTAGTACTTGCCACACCACAGTGTCTAGGGAGTGTTGGGAACTGTTAGTACTTGCCACATCACAGTGTCTAGGGAGTGTTGGGAACTGTTAGTACTTGCCACATCACAGTGTCTAGGGAGTGTTGGGAACTGTTAGTACTTGCCACATCACAGTGTCTAGGGAGTGTTGGGAACTGTTAGTACTTGCCACATCACAGTGTCTAGGGAGTGTTGGGAACTGTTAGTACTTGCCACATCACAGTGTCTAGGGAGTGTTGGGAACTGTTACTACTTGCCACATCACAGTGTCTAGGGAGTGTTGGGAACTGTTAGTACTTGCCACATCACAGTGTCTAGGGAGTGTTGGGAACTGTTAGTACTTGCCACATCACAGTGTCTAGGGAGTGTTGGGAACTGTTACTACTTGCCACATCACAGTGTCTAGGGAGTGTTGGGAACTGTTAGTACTTGCCACATCACAGTGTCTAGGGAGTGTTGGGAACTGTTACTACTTGCCACATCACAGTGTCTAGGGAGTGTTGGGAACTGTTACTACTTGCCACATCACAGTGTCTAGGGAGTGTTGGGAACTGTTAGTACTTGCCACATCACAGTGTCTAGGGAGTGTTGGGAACTGTTAGTACTTGCCACATCACAGTGTCTAGGGAGTGTTGGGAACTGTTACTACTTGCCACATCACAGTGTCTAGGGAGTGTTGGGAACTGTTAGTACTTGCCACATCACAGTGTCTAGGGAGTGTTGGGAACTGTTAGTACTTGCCACACCACAGTGTCTAGGGAGTGTTGGGAACTGTTAGTACTTGCCACATCACAGTGTCTAGGGAGTGTTGGGAACTGTTAGTACTTGCCACATCACAATGTCTAGGGAGTGTTGGGAACTGTTACTACTTGCCACATCACAGTGTCTGGGGAGTGTTGGGAACTGTTAGTACTTGCCACATCACAATGTCTAGGGAGTGTTGGGAACTGTTAGTACTTGCCACATCACAGTGTCTAGGGAGTGTTGGGAACTGTTACTACTTGCCACATCACAGTGTCTGGGGAGTGTTGGGAACTGTTAGTACTTGCCACATCACAGTGTCTAGGGAGTGTTGGGAACTGTTACTACTTGCCACATCACAATGTCTAGGGAGTGTTGGGAACTGTTACTACTTGCCACATCACAGTGTCTAGGGAGTGTTGGGAACTGTTAGTACTTGCCACATCACAATGTCTAGGGAGTGTTGGGAACTGTTACTACTTGCCACATCACAGTGTCTAGGGAGTGTTGGGAACTGTTACTACTTGCCACATCACATGTCTAGGGAGTGTTGGGAACTGTTACTACTTGCCACATCACAGTGTCTAGGGAGTGTTGGGAACTGTTACTACTTGCCACATCACAGTGTCTAGGGAGTGTTGGGAACTGTTACTACTTGCCACATCACAGTGTCTAGGGAGTGTTGGGAACTGTTAGTACTTGCCACATCACAATGTCTAGGAGTGTTGGGAACTGTTATACTTGCCACATCACAGTGTCTAGGGAGTGTTGGGAACTGTTACTACTTGCCACACACAGTGTCTGGGAGTGTTTGGAACTGTTACTACTTGCCACATCACAGTGTCTAGGGAGTGTTGGGAACTGTTACTACTTGCCACATCACAATGTCTAGGGAGTGTTGGGAACTGTTACTACTTGCCACATCACAGTGTCTAGGGAGTGTTGGGAACTGTTACTACTTGCCACATCACAATGTCTAGGGAGTGTTGGGAACTGTTACTACTTGCCACATCACAGTGTCTAGGGAGTGTTGGGAACTGTTAGTACTTGCCACACCACAGTGTCTAGGGAGTGTTGGGAACTGTTACTACTTGCCACATCACAGTGTCTAGGGAGTGTTGGGAACTGTTACTACTTGCCACATCGCAATGTCTAGGGAGTGTTGGGAACTGTTACTACTTGCCACATCACAGTGTCTAGGGAGTGTTGGGAACTGTTAGTACTTGCCACACCCCAGTGTCTAGGGAGTGTTGGGAACTGTTATACTTGCCACATCACAGTGTCTAGGGAGTGTTGGGAACTGTTAGTACTTGCCACATCACAGTGTCTAGGGAGTGTTGGGAACTGTTAGTACTTGCCACACCACAGTGTCTGGGGAGTGTTGGGAACTGTTAGTACTTGCCACATCACAATGTCTAGGGAGTGTTGGGAACTGTTATACTTGCCACATCACAGTGTCTAGGGAGTGTTGGGAACTGTTAGTACTTGCCACATCACAGTGTCTGGGGAGTGTTGGGAACTGTTAGTACTTGCCACATCACAATGTCTAGGGAGTGTTGGGAACTGTTAGTACTTGCCACATCACAGTGTCTAGGGAGTGTTGGGAACTGTTAGTACTTGCCACATCACAGTGTCTTGGGAGTGTTGGGAACTGTTATACTTGCCACATCACAGTGTCTAGGGAGTGTTGGGAACTGTTAGTACTTGCCACATCACAATGTCTAGGGAGTGTTGGGAACTGTTATACTTGCCAATCACAGTGTCTGGGGGGTGTTGGGAACTGTTAGTACTTGCCACATCACAATGTCTAGGGAGTGTTGGGAACTGTTAGTACTTGCCACATCACAGTGTCTAGGGAGTGTTGGGAACTGTTATACTTGCCACATCACAGTGTCTGGGAGTGTTGGGAACTGTTAGTACTTGCCACATCACAGTGTCTGGGAGTGTTGGGAACTGTTATACTTGCCACATCACAATGTCTAGGGAGTGTTGGGAACTGTTACTACTTGCCACATCACAGTGTCTAGGGAGTGTTGGGAACTGTTACTACTTGCCACATCACAATGTCTAGGGAGTGTTGGGAACTGTTATACTTGCCACACCCCAGTGTCTAGGGAGTGTTGGGAACTGTTAGTACTTGCCACACACAGTGTCTAGGGAGTGTTGGGAACTGTTATACTTGCCACATCACAGTGTCTAGGGAGTGTTGGGAACTGTTATACTTGCCACATCCAATGTCTAGGGAGTGTTGGGAACTGTTAGTACTTGCCACACCACAGTGTCTAGGGAGTGTTGGGAACTGTTAGTACTTGCCACACCACAGTGTCTAGGGAGTGTTGGGAACTGTTAGTACTTGCCACACCACAGTGTCTAGGGAGTGTTGGGAACTGTTAGTACTTGCCACATCACAGTGTCTGGGAGTGTTGGGAACTGTTATACTTGCCACACCACAGTGTCTAGGGAGTGTTGGGAACTGTTAGTACTTGCCACATCACAGTGTCTAGGAGTGTTGGGAACTGTTATACTTGCCACACCCCAGTGTCTAGGGAGTGTTGGGGAAATGTTAGTACTTGCCACACCACAGTGTCTAGGGAGTGTTGGGAACTGTTAGTACTTGCCACACCACAGTGTCTAGGGAGTGTTGGGAACTGTTAGTACTTGCCACACCACAGTGTCTAGGGAGTGTTGGGAACTGTTAGTACTTGCCACACCACAGTGTCTAGGGGGGTGTTGGGAACTGTTAGTACTTGCCACACCACAGTGTCTGGGAGTGTTGGGAACTGTTAGTACTTGCCACACCCCAGTGTCTAGGGAGTGTTGGGAACTGTTATACTTGCCACACCCCAGTGTCTGGGGAGTGTTGGGAACTGTTAGTACTTGCCACACCACAATGTCTAGGGAGTGTTGGGAACTGTTAGTACTTGCCACATCACAGTGTCTAGGGAGTGTTGGGAACTGTTAGTACTTGCCACATCACAGTGTCTAGGGAGTGTTGGGAACTGTTAGTACTTGCCACATCACAATGTCTAGGGAGTGTTGGGAACTGTTAGTACTTGCCACATCACAGTGTCTAGGGAGTGTTGGGAACTGTTATACTTGCCACACCCCAGTGTCTAGGGAGTGTTGGGAACTGTTAGTACTTGCCACATCACAGTGTCTAGGGAGTGTTGGGAACTGTTAGTACTTGCCACACCCCAGTGTCTAGGGAGTGTTGGGAACTGTTAGTACTTGCCACACCCCAGTGTCTAGGGAGTGTTGGGAACTGTTAGTACTTGCCACACCCCAGTGTCTAGGGGAGTGTTGGGAACTGTTAGTACTTGCCACATCACAGTGTCTGGGGAGTGTTGGGAACTGTTAGTACTTGCCACATCACAGTGTCTAGGGAGTGTTGGAACTGTTAGTACTTGCCACATCACAGTGCTATACAGGAGTGTTGAACTGGCTACTTTACTGTTAACAGGTGAACTTTTGCTGCACAACAGTGTCTGGAGTGTTGAAACTAGTTATGAACTGTTACTAGCTTGACTGCAGTTGTCAACACCATGTATATGCAATGTTAACTTAGCCTACATCGCAGTGTCTGAAATGTATTATGGTGAACTGTTACCACGTCCATCTTAGCTAAGATTTTAACATTTCAATGTATGTTGTTTAAACTATGTTACTGTCAATGTTACTCAGCCTGACTGCATGTTGTCTAAACTGTATTACTGTCAATGTTACTCAGCCTGACTGCATGTTGTCTAAACTGTATTACTGTCAATGTTACTCACCCTGACTGCATGTTGTCTAAACTGTATTACTGTCAATGTTACTCACCCTGACTGCATGTTGTCTAAACTGTATTACTGTCAATGTTACTCAGCCTGACTGCATGTTGTCTAAACTGTATTACTGTCAATGTTACTCACCCTGACTGCATGTTGTCTAAACTTTTGTTGTTACCCTGCTCAAACTGTATTACTGTCAATGTTACTCAGCCTGACTGCATGTTGTCTAAACTGTATTACTGTCAATGTTACTCACCCTGACTGCATGTTGTCTAAACTGTATTACTGTCAATGTTACTCAGCCTGACTGCATGTTGTCTAAACTGTATTACTCTCAATGTTATTCAGCCTGACTGCATGTTGTCTAAACTGTGTTACTCTCAATGTTACTCACCCTGACTGCATGTTGTCTAAACTGTGTTACTCTCAATGTTACTCACCCTGACTGCATGTTGTCTAAATTGTGTTACTGTCAGTATTATTCAGCCTGACTGCATGTTGTCTAAACTGTATTACTCTTAATGTTACTCAGCCTGACTGCATGTTGTCTAAACTGTATTACTCTCAATATTACTCAGCCTGACCATGTGTTGCTAACTGTTTACTTCAATGTTACTCACCTGACCTGCGCTGTCCAGACCAACAGGTAAATGTGAATTGTGAGACACTCCTAGTCAAACCAAACATGGCATAATACCCATTTTCCCATGGATGGGATCACTGATTGTTTGAAAGGTCCTGTCAAACCAAACATGGCATAAACCCATAACCAACAGGAATCACAGAAACCCCCCCCCAACAAACAAACAAACAAACAAACAAACAAACAAACAAACAAACAAACAAACAAACAAACAAACAAACAAACAAACAAACAAATAAAATGGAATATATGGTTCATGGCTCCAAGATTTGGTTATTATTTTGTAAGAAATTCACTTACTATGGAGTACAATTTGTGAAATGTAAAACGTTTCGACCCATCAGCTACTAGTCTTGGGCACGTACTAATCTCATGTGGGAGCTATGATTCACAAATTATACTCCAGAAATCCAGAAATTCGGTCGGACTGCCGAAGATGGCGTCAGCGGCAGTCCAATGGACACCCGCCAAATTCGGGAATATTTTTACCAATTTTTATTCACAATGTCGATCTTCGACAACGGCAACGACCCCTATTGATCAAGTCGAAAACGATCGTCGCGAACCTACCGGATTACTAACCAGTTACAAGAAATTAATGTTTTCCATTTCGATCTTCGAAGGCGCTTTTAAATTTCATTTTCACAGAGATCTTCAGAGGGAGCGAAGCAAAATTTCGGAGCCTTTTATTTGAGCGAGTCAGTTTTACGTTAGAGTTTATTGTTGGAAAGTGTTATTGAATATTGTTAAAGTTATTTGTTACTGATGTGCGTAGTTCTTTACCGACAATAACATGTGGAGGCATATTTCAGGAGTGGATTTCGGAGGATGAACGAAAGGAAAAAGGTAATTACGCTTGCAGATGTGATTGTATGCTATTTAAAAACACTCGGGATTGTACATAATGCACTGTCAGTAAATGTAACAAGTGGGAAGACTTGTTCAATGTTGTACTAATAACCAAACGCTTGTGGTCAGCCATGTTTGTTTACGCATCCATCTTGGATCAAGTCCGTTGCGGTTATTAATCTAATGCCATCCTTAATTATATTACAATTTAGAGAAGCCATCAGCGTATGAATGTCTGTATTACTGTGTTTTAAGTTAACTTAGATAATAATTTGGTAGAAATAACCAAAATATGTCTGGCATTTATTGTGATAGGCTAAGGGGTAATGCCGTAACAGTGACGCTCATCAGCTGAAATGGTTGTACCTATTATTTTCTGTGACTTCTGTATCAAACATTTCAAGCCCATTGCATATTTTAACTGTTACTTAGCATCTTGTTTGGGGACATATCGTCCACAATATTGGGACATAAGTGACTTGGGACATAACATCTATAATTCTTACAAAACATGGGTAATCTTGTACTTACCTGGCCTAAATTAGTTAGGCCCTTTTAAACCGTTTCTTCTATTTTTATCGAAGTGTAGTTGTTCAAAATGTCATTCTACACCACTTCAGGTACCGTACAAAGAAGTCATGATCAATTTTTTATTTGTGTTTTAGCAAGTTGACACGTCGCCCCAACCAGACATGTGGAGGCAGTGATAGCGAGAGTGACGACAGTGACAGTTATCTGGCGACAGCTCTTGCCAGATTGGAAGAGTGAGATGAACGAGCTTGTTGATGTACATATGTTTTTGGTGTTTATGTATATAAGTTTCTGGTGTATGTGTATATAATTATGTTTCCGGTGCAGGTATATATAATTATGTTTCTGGTGTTGGTGTATATATGTTGTTGGTGCGGGGGTATGTATGTGTTTGATGTTCGCCTTTTGTATTAAATTTGTTCAATTTTAAAATATTGTGTTTGTGGTGTTATTTTGCTAAAAAAAAATTGGGGGGCCATTTTCAGGACAGCCAGATATCCCTGAGGACTGCCAGAATTCTCAACTAGGCAGACCTGCTGACTGCCAGATATTTTGGAGTTATTTCTACCCCTGGTAAGTGAATTTATTATAAAATAAGTAAACAAGCTAATAAACCATCTGAAATATTAAAATTTCAACATCTATAAATAGTTCATCAAATAATTTTTTTTACATAATTCATACGACATAACAGTATATTATGGAAAACCTTTCTTTAAGACTAAAATACAAACAAAACTGTCCAAGACATACCTGACATGGGTGGGGAGGAAGAGGCCAGTGCTGGACTGTCGGCTGTGACTCCCTGTCACAGTGCTGGGACTGTCGGAGGCGCGGGAATACATGCTTCCCGAGCTCCCACTTCGTTTGTGCCCGAGACTGGATGACACAGACACAGTGGGCGCCTTCTTGCAGGACGCACTGTCACCTCCTGGACAGATGTCTACCAACACCACAAGTGTCAACATGTGACAGATAACACTGTGACAGTACTACCTGCAAGTTGGGGCTACAACAGTACATGAAACGGATGGGTGGGTGGGTGGGTGGGTGGGCGGGCAAAGCTGAATTTGTTCTAGGTCCTGATGACTTCAAATCAACCAAAACGTTCATAGGATAGAACATTTATAGGTTCACTAGTGAATACATGTCAATGTCAAATGGACAAGTTATTAAATGTATCGCTATACGATAAACTTTGGGTGCATTGAGAGGTCTGTTCCTCTCAATGGATTTCTCTGAAATTTTAACACAGTTGTTTTCTCACGCGTTGTTGATATAAAAAAAATTGGCCACTCTAGAGGGAGAGGGAGAGGGAGAGGGAGAGGGAGAGGAGAGGGAGAGGAGAGGAGAGGAGAGGAGAGGAGAGGAGAGGAGAGGAGAGGAGAGGAGAGGAGAGGAGAGAGAGAGAGAGAGAGAGAGAGAGGAGAGAGATGAAGAGAGAGAAGAGAGAGAAGAGAGAGAAGAGAGAGAAGAGAGAGAAGAGAGAGAGATGTAGCAATCTAAGAGACTAGTTAATCTGACAAACCTATGCCATCGATGGTGTCTGTGTGGTTGGGCCAGGGCAGACTGCCAAAGCCGCTGCTGTTGGAGGCGATGCTGGCCCCGCTCTCATCGTCCGAGGCGCCCTTGTTCTCTGGCTGCAGGTCCTCCTCCCCCCGGGTCGTCAACATCAATGTCTTCGACTTAGGGCTGCATTGGAAAAAGGACAATTAATTACTCTGTAAATTTATTATAATTATCAATATTACTGCTGCTAAAACTTATGAACCTGACGCCTTGAGATTTTGACAACAAACGTGATCAGTTGTGTTAATTAAAGTATTCTTGATTTTGATATTGATTAACCCTATTAACTTGATGTTGCTCTGAACATGGTTTTCAAGGATTCAGGTGGACACAGGCGAAACAGAAGTTATTATCCATTATTACATTAATGACTTAACCTCATGGATCCTGAACCCTGTTTTGTCATGGTTTTATACCAGTGTACAATAATCGCTAGATGTCATTAGTTTTGCACGCAAACTCAGTCAAATTATACCCAGATGTAGACAGGAGATTTATCGACATTTTGACACCTATTTTACATACACCTATCAGGAAAAACGGTACTTTCTAGCAAATTTATGTCAGCAGTCGATCGTAGGTGCTTCACTATTCTTATTAGCGATGACCATGAGCAAGAATTGCAGTTGTATAGTTAGTATATCCGATGATTTGGATGAAAATGTGAAAAGCAGCAGCGATGTTGACAGCCGTGTTTGACATCGGCAATTTTCAGTCTGTCCTGAGTTGTCAAATAATTCTGCATTAGCCACAGAATAAAACTGATTTTTATGTATCTTATCGGCCATCTTGTTTCTTGTGTGGATTGTCGATATACCGGTAACTATTATTCTGATTATTTTCAAAATGTTTTGTAGTCACGCGACAGTAATTTTGATGACACAGTGTAGCCAAGTTTATTCTGATACATACAATATAATTTTGTTTTGTATTTACATGTGCTATATTCCACATAGTATTTGTGATGGCAGTGACATTTGCTGTATGTATTATTTCAATCCTGATTTACGAAAAATAGGACCAATTTATCAGGATAAAATAACTGATTATAATTGTGGAGGAATCAACAAAACAAAATTGATTTTTTTATTTATTGTTGGCCATCTTTGATTTTATTTTATTAATTAGTTTTAATTATTTAATATTTTTATTGTCTTTGGATAACTCTTAAAAATTCATTAAATCAAGTGAGCTTATTTCCACTGAAGATCTATGCATTAAGACATTATGAATGTTCATGTATAGTGGAATCTTCAGTCATTTTCAGGATTTGGCAAGTGATCTGAATACTAGTAACACATTATTTGTTTTGTATGTAAATAATTCTGGACTATGCCAGGGTGGCTTTATTTCAAAGTGACTGTATTGCTGAGGTGGCTGTAGAACTGAGGTGACTCTAGTATTGAGGTGGCTGTAATACTGAGATGAACGTAGTAATGAGGTGGTTGTAGTACTGAGGTGACTGTAGTACTGAGGTGACTGTAGTACTGAGGTGACTGTAGTACTGAGGTGACTGTAGTACTGAGGTGGTTGTAGTACTGAGGTGGTTGTAGTACTGAGGTGACTGTAGTACTGAGGTGACTGTAGTACTGAGGTGACTGTTGTAACTGCCCACATATATAACAATTTGGTAATGAGCACTGTATTTTGTAATTTTGTTTTAAAATATGTTTTGCATAATTAATAAATCCTTGTAAACTGTTTGTTGTAATTTTTTTTATATATTAAATGCAGTATTGTTTATTAATAATGGAATATCACACATAGTGGATCGCTTGGCAAAGTCTTGTTTTACCCTATTTGTATGAATATTATTGCGTATCTATATTTTTTATTTGTGAACTGTTTTATTTAATATAAATGGTAATTACCTGGTAAGATATAAATTATTACACGGCTGGTTTATTCACACCAAAGAAACTGACCAAGCCTGAGAACTTACGCTTTGAAGCACGGATCACCAGAAAGTAGTGTCATGCTGATGTTGATTTTAAGCATGGAGTTGTCTTGTCGCGACCGGGAATCATAGCCCTTTAACAGGTAGCGTCGGAAGCTGCTCCCTGCCCCAGCGTACTCAGCTAGGTTCACATCGGCAAACCCTAGTTTTTGGGAAGATTTCCCTCCCTTCACCTCCTGTAAGAAATGTTTACAAATTAATACTCAACTACATTATTGTACTAGATGTTTTAAACACAAAATAATGATAAATTTAGATTTGAGATATGTTGATGCTGTTGACTGATGCCTTTGGTTTTTGTATAACAAAAAATAAAAATAAACTGCTTACAATGCACAAGAGAACACATGATCATTTAGCAATGATTTACCTATCCCTATTTAAAGTTACTACTAATTTTGGCATAAAGGCTATTCTTTGAAATATGCTTCCTTCTACTGTTAAATCAATTGAGTTCTGACGCCATTTAAAGACATATCTTTACAAACACACCCAGCCTATCCACTATAGCGCCTGGTGTATCAATCAGTCAATCTGATGACAACTGGAATTGTTTATTGGCTCTGAGATCAATTAACCCTTTTGTATTGATGCGCCTTTGAGCTTGGTGTTTAAAAGGATGTAGGTACAATAGAAGTTACATCATCATCATCTTGTGTGGCGGGAGGCTTCTGCCTGCTGTGTGTCCCAGTCTAGTCATTTTTTAGCACGAATGTGTAGCCAAATCTTGATCATCTTCAGTACATTTTAAAGAAGTTATGGAAGGTTGTAGCGTTCCTGGGCTCAGTGTTTGTCAATTCTGTTTTTTTAAACTAATTAGTGAAGGGCTGGTTATGAAGTTACCTAATTATTATTATTATTTATTTAAAACACAAAATGGACTGGGTCAGTCTCACCTTAAACAGACACATTAAAATATATACCAGGTAATCATAGTGAGTATAATTCATGGTATAACCTGTAACACATCACAATCGTTTCAACAACATGTTCACTTCCGACATAATAAATTATACTGAAAATGTGTTGTTGTTCAATAATACGTAACTTATTTTTGTTCTACAGAAAAGTACAAGTCATATTCCCAGCAGGCTGTTTCCTTACCTTCCTAATCGAAACCCGACAGATGCAGGGGTCCAGCACGCCTGACATGATACTTGCCGTCATCTTACACTTAAACGTGTATTTCTGCTGCCATCGTACCTGATGATGACAAACTTCCTCCCTGAGGCAGAAAATTAAATAGGAAATGCTATAAGTATAAAACGATTACAACGGGAAATGCATACAAAAGAAGTAGTCTGAAAAAGGTGTTTCTCTATCCCATTGAGAGACAGTCAACTTGTGTTCAATTAAATAAACATTGTATAATATACAATGTTTTAAAATGGATCATATTATGATCCATTTTCAATGCCAAAGACTTGATCCCACTGGTCGCTAGTTTTTTCAAAACAAAATGCCAAGCACCTGATTGTGTTTTGCAATGACTTTTGGGACTGGTTGGTGTATGTGATACCACTATAAAAAGTATAAATTAGCCAAAAGGATTGATCATTAAAAAAGAGGTGTTTTGTTGGTGGTATTGCATCAATTGTAATTATACACTTAAATCTGCACACATTTGACTAAGAATAATTATGAAAGCAAACAACGAATTGTATATTATGTTTACCTAAGCAAATTATGTTAGCCTATGTACATATACTATTGAATGTAAGCAGTTGAATCGTCACCAATTTTTTTTTTTTTAATTTAAATAGATAATTATGCACCTTTTCATCAAATGGGACTCCAGGAAATTTGTAGAATACTTGGTGATTTTTTAGTTTAGTTTAGTATGATGTGCATATCTAAAAATAGCTTACCCGGGGTAGTACATTTTGCATGTCTGACATTGTCTGTGTAATTTTTGGCATCAGTTTCTGATCTTTTGTAGTGCAATACCCCTACTGGGACATCATGCACTAGTAAGAATTAGTGAGTCCACTACAGGTTACACATTTACCCCCTGTGTGGGATCTTTTACTTCCCCTGGCATAGACACCAGACAGAAGGGACCACCGGCTTTTAGAGTTTCTGCCGAAAGACACAGGCAAATGTGGGGTGAACGAAATTGCCTAAGTTTCGAAACTGTGGCAGGTAGGATTGAACCACCGTCCCCTCGATTGACAGTCTGGCGCTCTACTGTGCGACCACCGCTCCCTACAGTTAACAATTAATTTGCATATTAAACGTTTATTTCAAATATGCCATATGGACATTCTTCTGGTAATATAGCAAACTTGCCTTGATGTAAATTCTGTGAAACTTCCATCAAGTAATCGTACTTTCGCATATAGAACGCCATTAACAAATGGCACTGAAGACAGCTCAGCGACTTCAAATAGGACTTCAAACTTGAAGCGTTTCTTCTTCAGCATAAATGCCACAGCCGCCATATGTCAGCTGTCACTGTGAACAATGGCAGTGCATCCACTGTTATGCCACTGAATTCCGACAAAAGCAGACGTCAAGACTGTGCTGTTTTTAAATGTAATGTTCATTCAGTGCATCTTGCTATTGCTATGACTTTACTTCAATAATCCAGACTGAGTGAGGCAATTCTTTTCATTTGACCGAGTTGGTCTTGGCTTAGCCCGGGTCTTGGCCTGGGTTGGCCGTCCCCTGAAACCTGTCACTGGTTAAAATAGCAGATTTTGACGGCAATAACAAACCGACACATGGAACTTTATGAAATAAATGTTGCCTTGCTGGTGAGAGTGGATGGCCACATCAATTAGAACGTGTATCGTCTCCGACGTTTCGAAAGTACCGTTCGTTGTTTTGACTTGTTTCGTACAACTTGAAGGTGTCCAAAATTGCCGAATTTAACACTTCCGGTGCCGTCCACGTTGATTTGTCTCATGAAATGGGATAACATAAACGAGTCCACCACCATGTAGCAATAATTTGTGTTCATTCATCATTTTCTTTTAAAGCTTTAACTATTTCACCCTTATCGCAACGTCTGACTGGTCCGACACCCCCTCAAGATGCATTGACAGGAATTGTGTCATTTATTTTTAGCGACCTAAATTCCACAACATCCGGATTACCCCAATCGGGAACAACTGGAACTATTAAATATTTGGCATACTACGGACCAAGCGATCAACCGACGGACTATACTGACGATAAAATAACAGTGTGCGATTGTGCGTATAACGAGTGGTTGCATTCATTCTTGTGCGCGTGTGTATACCTCATATAATGCAATAATGATAAGGCAATATATTTTTATTCAAGCAATAAATACACAATGTTGTGAACAAACCATGCGAGTGTAGTGGATAAGGTGTACTCCCCCAGGTAGCATGCAAACGTTACATTACCGTTTGCATTTGGTTAGAACCGTTTGATTTTGGTTACGGTTAAATTTCTAACATTCCCGAAACGTTAGTTTTCGGTTGCTTTTGTTTGGTTAGAAAGTAAACGTAGCTCTACGTTAAATAAACGAGCAAAATAACGCCAAAAAAAGTTCACATGTAAACGTTAAACCAACGTTTCTGCTAACGTTAAATTAACGTTTGCATGCTGTCTGGGCCGTTTCTTTCTTTTTAAAATAACACATTTGTCAATACACTGTAACCGTAAATACACAAATTACACTCTAGGCTTGATATACGAAAGTACTCTTTCACTCAAAGGATAGTAAACGATTGGAATAGACTTCCTGAAAGTGCTGTTATGTCCGCAAGCGTCAACCAATTTAAGGGTCACATTGACAAGTATCTACGAAATAGGGCGGAGGATTACACGAGTCAGCGATTGACTCGATCCTTTCCTCGTCAACTCCTCGACTACGTAGTAGAAGACGATTCAAGGTAAATTCAAGGTAAACTGAACTGCACTGAATGGGAGTATAATTAAAATAGTTTTCATGACACCTACGTAAATGCGCAAAAGCGCGCTACTGTCGTTGTCGTTATAATGGTGTGTAACCATGTTCAAATCACCGTACGGATGTTTTACCTGTTTTTACAATGTCAAGGTTGTTGAAAAGAACACGACATCAGAACAGTTTCGTTAGTTTGTCAATTACTCGGCCAACTCAAGAGTCAAGGAAATAGAAATAGTGTCTTCAGTTGTATGGCAATGTATTTTAATTTTAATATCGGTATCGAACTTTCGCAAGTATCGCGATACTTCGATATATCGAATATCGAACCAGCACTAATACATTGTATTTAAAAAAATAGTTAAAAAAGTAAATAATTATATGTAATAATTCATATAATAAATAATATAAATGAATGCATAGCTGACTAATTAATTACGATCGTCGTCGCTTGTCAAAATAATGATCTGTGAAAAGATGTGTCTTGAGTGCAACCTTAAACTGGTAAACACTCGTACATTGGCGGGTACCCATTGGCGCACTGTAAGGGGTAGTTGGTTTTAGTGCCCTTGGAGTTGCACAGGAGAAGGATCGTTCGCCAATCTTAGTTCAGGAAATGGGCTGTTTAAGAAGTAACTGATCAGAAGAACGTTAATTGTTTAATTGATGTAAATAACAATTCATGTGTCCTTTTTTATTTGGGTGCTAGCTGTGGCAACAGAAGTAGGCTAATTTACTTGAAAGTAATTGTTTGTAAAAAGTATAACTTATGCAAAGCAATAAGATCTCAATAATAATATTTTGAATTTAGCCCTTACCATAATATATATCCTCATGTTAGCAGCGTTATGTTGAATGAATATACAAATAGAAATACATAAATTAAAGCTGTTGGTAATAGTGCATTGGTATTGGTGAAACTTCGTATGTTGTTTTAACTGAATTTGTACTTTACAATATATAATATAATTTGTTATATTGGCTTTCAATGTAGGACCTTCTAGTCATTTCTGTGGAGTCAGCGTTTGATGTCATTGCCCTTGAACATGAAGCAGGTGGTCACCAGAAGGCAAGGAACACTGTTCGGAAGGTAATTTAGATTTTGAAGAATTTTCATGTAATTCCCACTTAATGTACAGAGATATTTAACAACATATAAACACCTCTGATATTTAACAACATTTTAGGGTAAGGCTTGTGATATATGTGTCATCATTTCTCAAACTGACTCAATTACCCATAATATTGCAGGCATTCATTTTAAAACATGTCTACCCCCAGGTACTGTAAAGTTGATTGTATATTTTTGAGTACCTTAAAATATTATAAATTGCGTGTTTTGAAGTTGCCAGCTCTAACTCACCAGGCAGTTCCTGTGAGATATTGTAATAATTAATTGGAAACAATGACTGACAGTCCACCAGTGTAAGTGTAGAGTAAACCAATAAATGATACACTCCAGATGCTCTGACCACATACAGCTGTAGTAACAGGGGCAATAAGTCATTACTCTCTTATGGCAATCTATCATGACATCTTGAAAGCAGCCACAGCCTAGCATGCAAGGGTTGTATTTCAGTGATAACAGTCCAGCAGGCAGGAGGGGAGGCAGAGAATGTTAATACATTCATCATTTACTTGAAACAGTGTAGCACTACAAAAACGTGAACCTTGAGGAAATAAATCTATAAGTACTTATATGCTCCATTATCTGTAGTTTGCTATATCATTATTATCAGTGCAGTTACATGGGACCAAACACCAATATTCTAAATGTCTACCAAGTCCATCCATATTAACAAAAATAATTTATAAAATGTTATGTTGAATTGTTTTTTAATATAAAGCACACTTTTTGCTCTGCATTCACAGTGTAAAGTTATTGTAACATTCTTATCACTACACCATGTTAATCCAGACCAGTAATGATCTTGCATTTGTCGTCTTCTCGTATTCCTGTGTACAAGACATGGGTATGCTATTATCATTAATGAAGGTAAACAAGTCTGCAGTTGTTTGTCTGTTGTTTCCAGGTTATGGATATGTACTACGGAATCACACGGGATCTCGTTGAGAAGTTTGTGGATCTGTGTCCAGCATGTGCAGTGACAAGACCACAGACCAGCAAACCAGTGCTGACACCTATCGAGAGCAACGCATTTAATGAGAGAGGACAGGTAGGTATATAAATGCCTTCTGCACTGATTTGTGTAGGAATTAATTATTCACATCAACCATCAACAGCATGCATGTATGTTATAATTATGATTGCATTGCAACTAGGAAGAATGCCTGCCATATAATAGGATGCTTGTTAGAAGGCAGTATTGAAAGTCATACAGTGCATTTTAAATTACGTATAATTATGAATAGGTATTAGGTCCTATTGTAGGGTACATAGATTTATCTCAGAATTGTTTTGCGAAAATACCAAAAATGATTTTTACTAGATTTATATGCTTACTATCAATAAACATAACCTTTGTAATGGTTGTACACCTTTATATTAATTATATTAAGTATTCATATCTATTACACAATATGTGAAGGTGATTTTCTCAAAAAGACATTTCAATATTTTCTGCTTATGGATAAAAAATATGTCTGGAGGTAAGAATGCTATCGAAATAAAGTTGTCAATATTGCAGTCATCTGTGCAGTACCAGAATCTTAAGAAAGAAAGAAACACAACAATCACAATTTCAGATTGATCTGGTGGACATGTCATCCAAATTGGGGTGTGATGGCAATTTTCGGTACATTGCCCACTGTGGACTACTTCACCAAGTACCATGTGATTTGGCTAATGGAAAAGAAAGATGCTGCTGAATTGGCAAGAGGCTACAAGTAAGTTCAGTCCTCTAAGAACTATAGTAAGGTCTCATTTATGTACCTCGATATCAGTGATACTTTGCCTTGTACTGGCAGCACATTGAGACTCATGTATGCGTGTGGAACTTCACACACATATATTAATTAATAACAGACATACATACTTCTGTACAGCACTGGTGTGTGTTTTAATAACTTGTGTTTCCATTTTCACTTATTGTATTTAACAGGAAGCACCTTTTTGCTCTATGTCTACACATTTAAATATCACGATCGTCACCTTTACAGTGGGAAGCAGGGCACTGCTAAGGCCTACTCTTACCAGTCCATCAGTTGGAAAACTGTAAACACTACTTAAGTTGGATTGCAATTTTTTTATCTCTTTTTCAGGGAACGTGTTCTGTCATACCTAGGCTTGCCACAGATCTTTCAGTCCGACAATGGAGGTGAATTTGTCAATTCTACTCTCGAAAACCTGCTGGCAATTTGGCCTGGCAAAGTGACCATAGTGAACAGCCGTCCAAGGCGTCCTCAGGTAACTCAATTTGTAAGGTAGAACAGTAAATGTAAAACAGTTGATCCCATAAGTTGTACTCTTACCATGCAAGTTGAAACATGTCTCGGATTATGTTATGTATGATGTGCTAAATGCCCACCATCCTGTTTGTTTATATGCATATCTTGTCATGTTACTTACCTTGTTATATTACACCTCACTGTATTGCTATGATGCCTGTCCATCAAGGTGAAGCACATTGTTGTATTTAAAGAGAGTTGTATATATATATATATATATATTTGAAAAGTAGCAAATGTTTTATGTACCAAGGTACACAAATAGCTCCAACTTTTTAATAGGTGCGAGGTCTCGTTGAACGTGGAAATAGAACCATGTGTGACCTTCTGCTCCGTAAGGCTACAGCACATGGAGACAACTGCTGTGTAAGTAATGCAGGTTACCTTTCATCCAAAATGTATACTAATGCTTTCAAGTGGTGTACAATGTATTCTTACAAGAATGTTGCCCATCCATGTATTCATGTGTGTTCACGTTTCAGTAAACTGCTCTGTGCCTTTTTTACAATTGTCTGAACATGTACACACTAATACTGTAGATTGATACTGTACATACATAGTATAATGGGCTATGTAATGATAGACTTGTAATAATTAGCAGAAAGTATTTTCCTGAGTTTAGGATGAATTTTTTGAGATTATGTACAATATGTATAATGATAATAGTAGACTGTATGCATGGTGCCCTTAGGTAGGATTATGTATAGTATATATGTGTATATACATACAGATGTATGTATATTTGTGTGTTTCTATATGTGTATAAAGTTATTTTTGTACATGCATTCAGGTACTATGAATACGACTTATCAGGAATCTATTAAGATGACTCCATATGAAGCAGTGTTTGGTCAGAAGTGAGACAACGCCACACATCGGACCAGGCTTGTTCTTTGTAGGGGACTCAATGGATGATGTCATCTCCATCATTCACAGGTCAGTTTCAGTAGCAAGACTAAGGTCTGTAGCACTTCTTCCCCTTGCTCCCTGTTGCAAGGTGGGTTCATGCAGTGGCAACCCAACATTTAAAAGGCTATAAATGCTGCATTGTGTTTGCTCCATGGGCTTCAGGTATGTTATATGTAAGCTTAAAATTTCTTTTATTCTCTTCATTAGTACATGATCAGTAATAAGTGCTGTTGTGTATGTGCAATTTTCCACTTCCGTGATCATCCGTACCCCGTACCTTGTGCTGATGTGCATCAAGAAGCTGATGACATTTCCAGTGTTGCTGATTCAACAAAGTAAATTCACTAGACTACAATGCATGAACACTTCATTGGGCTTCTTTATTAGTCAAATACGTGTATTGGATGATAAACATTGCAGTATATTGGTACTCATTTTCCATTTCAGTGATCATGCATACAATATACCTTGTGGTGAGATGTGTCATGAAACTGATGAAGAGTCACAAAGTCACATCTTCTCAAATGACGTCTTCAGTGATGGTGGATCATCATCAAAGTAAGTCTGTGTTACATTTCCAGGATATAAAGGATTATGTAATACTGAATGATACATACAATTTCTTCCTTGCTTTATTACAGCTTGCCTGGAAACATACTAATATACAATATGGTGATCCTTTGAGTATAACAAAGTATAGTCGTTATTGACGTCCTTGTACATCAGTTCATAGGCACGCACTGAAGCGAATGTTATTGCAGCACCACGTCAAGGCATCAAGGGCGAAGATGGTGCAGCGCAGTAAAGAAACAGCAACTGTCTATAGCGTGGGTGATCATGTGACAGTTGCTGTTCGTCGAAGGCTGCGTCTTCGCCTTGACCCAAGAGTGGTCGAAGTGTGCCACAACATGTACAGAGTGAGGTGAGCACTACTAACACCTGAAACAGCTTGCGTGCATGTTTACAAAGTTTCAGCACCATATCTGTGATCTGACAGACACATCCCAGACAAATGAAACTGAACAGACAGATATATATGTTTTTGCAAATTATTGGCTAGGTCGATTTACAGGGACACTATTGGCAAAAATGGAGTAAGAATAAGGAAGGACTGTAATTTTTGATATGCGGTACGTTTTATATACATTTGTTTCAGGACAACTAACGGAGTGCTGAAGCGACTCGTTGATGGCGGTACCTTGCAGCACTATGCTGGCAATACTGGTGTGTCACTGGACGGTTGGCAGACAGCATCCACTGTCGACCTTTGTGGCCACCCCCTTGTGCGGTGCATGTGTAAAACTGCATGTGCAACCAAGCAATGTGTGTGCGTCAAAGCAGGCCACCAGTGTGGTGCTGACTGTCATCCGTGCAGTACAGTATGCCAGAATAGGTAAGTACAACTGTGTGCAAGGACATGGTTTTGTAATTAATACATATGTCATGAAAAAAGTGTTGCCTTTTTAATAAATGCATAAACTCACAACCATGTAGTATGTCAAATAGATATCCTCTCCTGAAGAATGCAGATACACAATATTTTACCACATTTGGTAGACATTTAAGAATATTTCATCATGTTGACATTTCAACAATAACAATTGTGACATCATTTGTTCAGATAATGTTTGGCTACCTGTGGATTCTTTATTTCACATGAAAGGTTCTTTTTAAGTGCTGCCGTTTTGGGGACGACACCAAGGAAGATGCCACAAGATGAGAACGTGCTGGTGTGGGAGGGGAGGGAGGGGGGGGGAGGGGAGGGAGGGGAGGGGAGGGGAGGGGAGGGGGAGGGGAGGGAGGGAGGAGGTAGGGAGGTAGGAATAATAAGTGAGTAATAATTTAATGTTCAAGTTTCATTTAGTTTATATCTTAATGAACTTACATTATTGGAAAAGTAAACTATATTTTGTCCCGTAACATGCAGCACTGACATAATTGTTTTGGCGTATCATGTTTATTGAAATATTACATATATCGATAGTTGGCCGGGTTTTTATCGAATCACAAATTTGGAATACCCCGAATACAACTGAGTCGTTGGCAAAGTAATCCGATAGACCGACGTACTGTCGTTACACACGCACGCACCGCCACGCACGCACGCACGCACGGCACGTACGCACACACACACACACCCACACGTTGATAAACTATGAAGTACTTGAAAATAACTGTCGTTGTAGTACAACCACGTAACTATTATTAACATACAACAGTGGTAGTTCAATTACATACGCGCATCTTTAGCACTGAACTGCCACGCCCTGTAGGCTATATACATTCACTTGCCACGCCCATCTTCCCAACGTATGAAGAATTACATTTAGTTATATGTGTAGCTTGATGATATATCAAAATATAATAACATGCAATATCATGTAATACAAGAAACTTAACACATACATAAAACTAATAATGTAAATGCAACAAAACAATCTTACCAGGCCGCTGGTGATAATTGACTACTGGGTCCCGATACTAGGTGTTGACTGGTCGCTGGCCCAGGACACGTGCGTAACAGGTTGTCCGCTTTGTCCAACTGGGCGTGATTTTACACACTAGTGCCCCCTGGTGACTATGAGAATCCACCAGGATTACATGACAACGAGATAGATGACTAGCTCTCAGGTGCAGATTAGAAGACTAGCAAAACAATTAAGAAACACCCTAGTATTATTAACCCAATTCACTATATATATATAGAATTAGTATATAAAGTATAAAATTACGTAATTAATAAACTAAAACTTCGTTTGCGTGTTCTCTGTGACATTAAAATTATTTATCCAATGTTCGTGCGAATTACAAATTGACCACAATTCATCTACAATGAATTGGAATGCAATCGCACAATATTATACGCGGTTAAAATAATAAGTTCTTTTTATCAATTCATACGAATTAACATTGAACACAATACTATTACAATTACTCGGAATGCGACCGCACATTAACGCAGTTAAAATGGCAAACTTGTGTGAGCGTCACTTAAAGGTTTTCTTCCAAATTAGCGACACTCCATAAGACGTCTGTTAAAAACAGCAACAGTTCTCTTGTACACAGAATGCTGAAAAGAACGCTGACATACTCCCATAATTGTCGACATGTTAGCAAAAAGTAAAAATCTCTGTACACGACTTCATTTAAATTTCATATAATTATTTAAATATTTACTGGTTATTGTTGCATTTCAGGTGTTTCACGTGTCCGTCCTGTTCGCCGGTGGAATCGCTACGCTTCGGTCCGTTGCTATTCAGATTCGGTTGTTATGATTATTTTTTAGGGTGTGTATATGGCTGCAGTGGACTTGTCGATATGTTGTTAAATCATAACAATTACATTAAGGCTAAGAATATTTGCTCAGCGCAGTGTTCAATACTGCATGTTTATAGGGACATCATTGAACTGACATGCATGCATACATGGATCCATGTTCGACTGAATCATCTTGATACCATAGCATGAACTCATTCATCATGTATACCAATAATATATTATGCCAGTTCATGTATTACATATCTATTCATTATGTGAAAATGTACTTATGTTGTAGGTAGCATGTGACAGCTGTCACTGGCTGTATCATGCTACATGTGCCGGGAGCAGGAGTGGTGGATACTTCCGATGTGATCTCTGCCAGCTGCAGGGAGATGACGATTCGGACGACTCTTCAAACTAGTTGTAGTAGTAGTTCGAAACATTTACAACATTATTCAAAATATTAATCTGCATTTCCTAAGAGTTCGCAATAGACATGATCAGACCAATTAATTCATTTAACAATATGATCCAATTTAGATATAAAATATTATTATGGTTATTACATGTACATAGTTACATATGCAAGTATACCTAGATTTTATGTCACTATGAAAATGCTGGTATATTCAGTTACTACAAGGACATTCCATAATATTTACGTAGTATTCACAATATTCGGTATCTTTGACCACAACATGACTTTGACTGAAGTCGGAACACTTTAAACACAACACATGCATGACATCACAACTGTGGCATAATGCCAAATGAATCAATTATCCATGCAAGATGCATATTTGACCTCCACACAGATCTACAACCAACTGTTGGACCTGTGGTGAACAGGTGGACCTATGACTGTGACAGACAGACAACCAGCACACAGACATATAAGAGATATGCCTAAAAGAGATATGTAGGAGAGAGACAGACTGACATAAGAGCGACAAATATACACACAACTGACAAACTGACCTACAGATTACAGGTGGACCTATGACTGCCTGACACAACATCAACATGAAAAGACAGACCTAAAACTGACTGACAGACCCATGACACACAGACAGACCAAAAACTTACAGACAGACCTATTACCTACAGCTAGGCCTAGAACTATGAAAGAGAGATGTTTGATAGACAGATGTACGAAATGCATACATATATACAAACATCAAGCAGATACAACTGACATAAAATATACACCAACAGATTTGCAGTATACACACATAACGCAGTGGCTCAGGGGTAGAGCTTCGGACTCTCGACTAAGAGAACCTGGGTTCGAATCCTGTGCTGCGGTGTTAAAACCTTGGGCAATGTTTTCACTCTACATTGCTTCAATTTACTCAGCTGTATAAATGAGTACCTGTCTATAGACAGTGGTGGATATGTTTACGTTAAGTGTAGCATGTGGCTGGATTCTTCCCAGAGAAGTTGTGATGGTATGATTGAACAGTTCTGCCAGGGAAGTAAAGTGTAAAAGCGCTTTGAGCAGTCCTAAGGACTGGATACTGCGCTATATAATATACTGTACTCAGGAAATGTTGTGTGTATGCACCGATAATATGTATAAATATGCTGTTTAATAAATTGTGCTCATCTGTGTACACATTCCAACGATGGGTAAAATCTGTATATATTCATGATGACATACCTTTGGAGTAATGCCAGTGGATTTGTCTACTATATATATATATATATATATATATATATATATATATATGCCATGGTCGACTGTTAGCATAACTACTGCATGGACCGATATATGTATGTGCAATCGTGTCTGAAATGAAGCATTGAATTTAATTACTGATGCTGTTAGTACTTCTACTATGCATTAAATAAAATAAAAAAAGAATGATGTATTTTGTTCAAATACATGATATTTACATGTTATTACCAAGGTATTTCAGTTGTCTTGCATGCAACACAACACTTTCGTGTAATTTATCAAAGGTGACACCACATACTACTTATTCAAAAAGGACTCGGTACTTTAAATGTGTACTGGGAGATGTACACCACTACATGTGGCATTTTCATAACAAGTAAACACAAATAAGTTGGTATAACTTCTTTATTTCATTAAATGGGCTATGTTCGATCTGCATATTCTTACAAAATGCAATCTTCAGGTGTTTATCTTTGGATAGCAATTCAGGCGAATGATTGATCATCGTTTTAAAAAGAATCGGTTGTGTGATATTTTGTTTTCCTTTCTATTCACAGTTATCAGACAATTAGTGATGCCTCCACCATTAATTGCACTTCTAGAAAATTAGAATAGGATAAAATATGTCAAAAAAAGCCAAATGGTAACTACTTGTACATTTTAATAGACTTACGCAAGACATGACTCGAGATCTATTGACATGACCAAGTGACCCCCAATTAAAGAGTCGTTACCCTAGTTTGAGAACCAGTACTGACATAATACATATACCTGAGGTAGGTATCTAAAATAGTTTGTTTAATGTCCTGTTACATAGTGCAGAACTACCTCCAGTATCCCCCTCGCTAAGTGTATTCATATGCTGTATTTAAAAAGATGTAAAGGTTTAAATGAATTATAAAGAGTTTACATTTATTACATCAAAATTACAAGTACACAATTTCAGTATATACGTTAGGCATTTAGATGAACCTACAACAACAACATTGAATAGTAAGTATGCAGTGCTGCAGAATATATTCACACAATTATTTACCTACTAATTAATACATGAACATTCGATAGTAAAGATCATAATGAAAAAAACAGAACTAATTATTCAGCACTAACATAACTTGAAATTATAAATTTATCCACGTATGTCATAAACTATATCCATATTTAACATGCGCGTGCATGCTCACAGGGATGCTTAATAAATAATACAGTTAAACACACACACACACACACACACACACACACACACACACTATATTATAATATATATGGGGATATATACTATACACATTTGACATTCACCCTCAGCGTTTATTAAATTTTTCCAACAAAAAGTGACAAGACAGTATACCAGCTGGCATGACGCAACATCATCAGAATTAAGACAAAGATCGATCGTGAAAGTCAACATGAAGGACAAAATCCCGGCCATGTAAATTCGAAAATTAAAACACCAAGAGTTGCATTCCTCGTGTACACTACATTGTTGTTAATCTGTTTTTATATTATTATGTTTTGGTTAACATATATGCACTTCATCTTTTTTCTCTCTGTTTATAACGGGTTGTCTGTCAGTCTGGTTCACCGTTTATCTGTAGGCCTATGTTTATCTCTATCTCTTTCTCCACCCTTCCGTCCGTCCGTCCGTCCGTCCGTCCGTCCGTCCGTCCGTCCGTCCGTCCGTCCGTCCGTCCGTCCGTCCGTCCGTCCGTCCGTCCGTCCGTCCGTCCGTCCGTCCGTCCGTCCGTCCGTCCGTCCGTCCGTCCGTCCGTCCGTCCGTCCGTCCGTCCGTCCGTCCGTCCGTCCTTCCGTCCTTCCGTCCCCCCTCTCTCTCTCTCTCTGTGTCTTTCTCTCTAGCTGTCTCTCACTCTCTCTGTCCAAAATCTTGTAGTAGCATGCAACATATTATAGGTATCCCCAAACACCATTTGTTGTCACAACCATACATACACACACACACACACACACACACACACACACACACACACACACACACACACACACACACACACACACACACACACACACACACACACACACACACACACACACACACACACACACACACACACACACACACACACACACACACACACACACACACACACACACACACACACACACACACACACACACACACACACACACACACACACACACACACACACACACACACACACACACACACACACACACACACACACACACACACACACACACACACACACACACACACACACACACACACACACACACACACACACACACACACACACACACACACACACACACACACACACACACACACACACACACACACACACACACACACACACACACACACACACACACACACACACACACACACACACACACACACACACACACACACACACACACACACACACACACACACACACACACACACACACACACACACACACACACACACACACACACACACACACACACACACACACACACACACACACACACACACACACACACACACACACACACACACACACACACACACACACACACACACACACACACACACACACACACACACACACACACACACACACACACACACACACCACACACACACACACACACACACACACACACACACACACACACACACACACACACACACACACACACACACACACACACACACACACACACACACACACACACACACACACACACACACACACACACACACACACACACACACACACACACACACACACACACACACACACACACACACACACACACACACACACACACACACACACACACACACACATATATTATTAGATATGTGAATATTGCACACATCCTTTATACCTACACGTATACGGAAAAAAACACCAATACAAACATAATTAGTGACACAGCCCATAGTTCACTAGTCACATTAGAATAGAGTTCTGATATATCAGAATCACTTGCAATAATAATTGTAATTAAATTTTATATGTATATATATATATGTATATATATGTATATATTATATATTTATTCATATTTATTTTCTTGTGTACCTATGTTTGAAAGACCTATAGTTGTTAATTTTCATGTTAGTCAGTTCAACATCCAAGGAATTCCAAAGGCTTGCGTCATACACGGAAAGAAACGTATATATATATGGCTCTAACATTTAAGGTGACACAGCGCCTAACTAATTAATTTTTAAGACGTGTTATTACCGAGATATCGTTTTTTCACAAATTGTTGTATTTTAGCTGGTAACACGCAGTTGTATGCTTTATACATAAAATGGCTATTTTAAATTTTACTAGATCTTGAAATCTTAATATATATGAGCTGTAGATGATTGTATCAAACTATCAAAATTATCATGCTCCCAAAATAAAACAGTTTCGAGCCACTATATTATACGATTACTTTACGTGACGTCAGGACATTGGATGGAGTCGGTAGAATTGAATGGTCCGCTGTAATGCCGTATTATTGCAATTCTGATTTCTGTTCTTCAAATCTATTCTTGTCATTCAATATCTAATAAACCAATGTGTATGAGTAATAAATATTGCATTGCAATAGCTTAAAAATTAGTGAAATGAATATTACGAGCTCGATTGTTTAAAATAAGCATGTTAAGAATTTACATGAATATATTGACCAATTACGTTCCATGTATGCTGCGGGAGTTCAAGCCTCGTTTTGAATAGCCGACGGAACCGGATTCCGTCAAGGATGGGAAGGACAAGGATGTTACGAGGATTATGTTTCCGGTAATTTTTGATCCTCAAAATGGTAATACACCACCACTGTACTGATGTTAAATTATCAGAGAAAGAAGAAAGAGAATTGTCGGATTTGTTTAACCAACTGGATGTTAACAGAGATGGAAAAATTGACGTAAAGGATCTAACAGCCGCTTTCCGTAATTTGGACGTTCCTCACTACCCCGGACATGTCAAGGTAGGCCTATATTATGTAACATCGTAACATCGCAATTTGAGGCAATACTGACTCTAGATGCACTTTGTATTTATATTCTTAACAAGTTTGGTTTGTCCATTTAATAGTGTTAACCGTAATTGTACTGTGTCCTTAAACACACATGACAGTCACGAAATTTACAACGAGGAGCACTGAAGAGTAGAGAAGGAGAGAGTTGCCACTCGAGGATATCCAAATTGCTGCAGCTGATTACGTCGATACCAACTTTCACTACCTCTGACCCATCATTTAAGAAAAATTAGGATTAGGAATATTTCACTTGTGATTCCTTTTGATTTGATGTACAACTCTGCAGTGATCTATAAAGATCTATGCATTATATATATATATATATATATATATATATATATATATATATATATATACCAATGTTCACACAAAAGGTAAATTAAACTGGTGACGGCAGACTTGAAATGAAACAACACAAACTGATCTAAAGCATCATCATGATGTTGAAGATACAATCTCATAGTTTTCTGTAAAACTATTAAATCAGATTAAAGCAATTTAAGCATAACTGGATATTGGTGATGCAGGATGTGTCTACACATATGCCAACTTATATGCCAAACTTGCTGTTGTGGTCATTTTAAAGTAAGATATTTCAACTGATAATATATAATCTTAGCTTATTATCTGCATGATTTCCTTGTCATTTTGACAAATTGACCCTCATCAATATTCATATTTCTAGAAGTCAATTATCTGTAACACATAATTTTATTCAACATCAATCAAATTAACTCAGGTTTGTACCCCAAACCATTTGATTGGATAACATGTGAAAGGGTTCTTACTGGGGTGAATCAGAGGTCAGCTTAACCAGCTTGACCTAGATACCAGTTTCAGCCAGGGTCATGTTGACACTGGACCAACTTGACCTGATGTTGCTTCACCCCAGACTTTGTGTACTGGTCTGTGGTGGTCACTTAGTCACCACAGGTGTGTATTGTGGTTATTAACCTTAATGGAACCCAATTGTCAGGTACCCAATTGTCACAACACAAACATTTGTATGCACGTTTACATTTCGTATTTTATATAACAAAGGTAAAGTTGTTCTTATATAGTGCAGTATCCAGTCCTCAAGACCGTACAAAGCGCTTTATGCTTTACTTCCCTGGCAAACCTTCTCTGGGAAGCCTACAGGGTCATTCCGTGTGAATGCAACCAATGAGGTTGCTGTCATCGCTTAAATGGTTTTCACGTTTTTCGACAGCTTGTTAAAAATAAATAATTTTATTCACATTTCACTTGTCAATATCTTCTGCATTTTTTAGCCTGTGTCAATAACATTGTGTGGAGTTGTTCTTTATTATATAAAGATTACATAACCACAATTAGAACATAAATATAGTGTATGGTTAATGTGCAGCAAGTGGATAAACATCATGATTTATTCAAAATATCACTCGTGGGAGGGATTTTATACACACCTTAGATTCAAATTGTACATATTTGGTACCAAAACATAAATATGTGCAAATCTGATAAATATGGCAGGTCTGGCTGCCTTAATTATGAATCTATACATGTGCAAAGATGGTATGTTATTATATTTCTTTAAAAATGACCCACAAAGGTAGATGAGGCGTAGCTTGTATTATCATAAACCTTTTTCTTGGTGTTAGTTCATTTCTATAACTCAAATAATTAGTAAGTCCCAATATCCTTCCGAGCTTCCTTTACCACAAAAATGGCATACGTCTGGATGCCCCAAATTTTATTTTAAAAATCTTTTATATACGATAGGGTTTTCAGACATTAATTGCAAGCTAAATATTGATGGTTCAATTAACTGTTGTGTCTATTTGATATATATATATATATATATATATATATATATATATATATATATATATATGTGCATAATATTGTTATTATCAAAGCAAATATGGCATGCCTGACTGTCTTAACTATGTATCTACACATACCAAAATGTCCAACATTTTATATTTCACTAAAATTAGCAAACTTCCAACCCTAATAGCTCAATGCGGATTAGAAGGTATTGTTATCAAACTTTTACCAGGCATAAACCAGTCCAAAGACAAAATAACAAGTAACTTTCAATATCCTTCCATGCTTCCTTCTCAAGAAGAATGGGGACCCATTGATACAACATTTTAAATAAATTGCTTGTGATATACGAGAGGGTTTTCAGACATTGATTGCAAGCTAAATATAAATGGTTCAGTGAACTGTTTTGTGTATTTGATATAATATATGCATAACATTGTGTATTATCAGAGCAATATGACATGCCTGATGCTCTTAATTATGAATCTACACATATCCAAATGACCTACATTTTTATATTTCTTAAAAATTAGCAAACTTCCGACCCTAAAAGGTCAATGTGGATTAGAAGGTATTGCTTATGAATCTAATCCACATTGACCTTTTAGGGTTGGAAGTTTGCTAATTTTAAAGATATATAAAATGTAGGACATTTGGGTATGTGTAGATTCATAATTAAGACAGTCAAACAAGTCATATTATTCTGATAATACACAATGTTATGCATATCTATCAAATACACACAACATTTCATTTAATCATCCATTTTTAGCTTGCAATCAATATCTGAAAATCCTCTCGTATACTTATCACAAGCAATTTATTTTAAAAGTTATATCAATGGGACCCCATTCTTCTTGAGATTGAAGGATATTTAGAGTTACTCCACACAATGTTATTGACACAGGCTAAAAAGTGCAGAAGATATTGACTAGTGAAATGTGTGAATAAAATTATTTATTTTTAACAAGCTGTCGAAAAATGTCTAAGTCTCAAATTTCAAACTGCTGTAACTTGAAAACTATTTAAGCTAGAATGCTCAAATTTTGGATTCTTGCTAATCTTACCAAGGCTCTCACCAAGCTGATCTATTAAACAATCTAAGAGATGACAGCAACCAATTTCTTGAATTTTTGTTGTGTTCACTCGGAATGACCGTCCAGCCATTTGCTACTCATTTATACAGCTGAGTGAACTGGAGCAATGTAGAGTGAAAAAAATTGCCTAAGGTTTTAACACTGCAGCACAGGATTCGAACCCAGGTTCTCTTAGTCGAAGGTTTGAAGCTCTACCCCTGAGCCACTGCACTCTTAGACATGTCACATGTGAGGCTGCATGTATAGTTTTTTATATACACTTATTGGCTAAATCATACTTTTATTACAGGTACGTTTTAACTCTAGGTCTTGTGATGGCTATTCATATGTTGGCCATTCATATGTTAATGTTAGTCTGATTATGTTCGATTAAGGATAATCTGACCTAGGATTAAACATAACTATAGATATTTTTGGACTTGTGATACAAAGCATTTGTACTACTTGGAGGACTGTATAGTATATAATAGATACAGACGTTTAACATGACTTACATAACTTGCAGCATCATACCAAACTGACAGCTCTGTATACCATGAAAATGCGGAGATTTGTATTTAATGCTGTACACTGAGATATAAACAGAGCTGAAAATTACTGCTGTGTCAAATAAGATGCACAATGCTCTGAGACAAGGATATTAAGAAAGAACTATGTATAAATAATTACAAGTAATGCCAGTTATGAAGCTTTGTTGTGTGTTCAATAAATAATTAACATAAACTATAATATGCATGGGTCACGCGTAGTTTCTGCAATCATAAGGAGCAAAAAAGTCTTCACAGATCATCATTATTGTCAGTTGTGCCTTGAAAATGGGTGTCACATGTGTGTTTATAGTTTATTTCAGGTCATAAAACACATCTCAACTATCTTGTATGTATATGAGTTCACATGCATTTGTCTACAAACAATGTGTAACTGGCAAACATTTGATCTGGCATGAAGTGATGCCAGTATTTACCTTTGCAAACAATTGTACATATTTACAGAATTTTAATTTAGCCATTATTTATTACATTGACAGCAGCATAGATTATATTTTAATGTAGTAATCACATTATAGTTGTTGCATTACATGTGTCAGAACAGTCAGATACTATCTGGTAAAGAATTTTCATTTTATTCTTGTTGATAGAGATCTAGTGAACAGTCTACAAGCTACAGATGATGCTTGTACAAGGCACAAAGGGTTAACTTGCTAAATGTTGCATCATCTTCTATGTACAAAGCTGCCCTAGCTGGCATTGGTAAATCAGTAAATGTTTTTTGTTGATGTGTTGGTCAGCTAGATAGTTGATGTAGGAGTACCGGTTAACTACGATACTTAACTTTGTTAATACAAAAAAATACATGAAGACAGTATATACAAAAATGTAGATGGTTGCTGTAAATAAATATAAATCATATTTCCACACATTCCTCCTCATTCAATGACATTCATACACTGGCAACCATAGTGGTGGTGGGGTCAATGAAACAGGGTTCAATCCAGGCAGGAAAACAAAGGTATTAAAAGATTGTATATGTTGTCAGTTATACCTTGAAAATGGGTGTCACACGTGTGTTTGTAGTTTATTTCAGGTCATAAAACTCATCTCAACTGGCTTCTATGTACAACGTATATGAGTTAACATCCACATGTCCACCAAAAACTGTGTGACTGGCAACACGTTTATCATGCATAAAGCCGTGCTGACAATCTTACGTTCCGAACTAACAATACTGTTGAACTTGCCATGACACTATTGTATATTTGGAACCTGTTTTAATTAGGAATTAAAAAAACTGCTCGGGGGGATGACAAGCACCTTGGCAGTGTCCCTTGGAGATAATATTCTGATTTGATAATTTGAGTGTGAGTGAGACTTCATTTAAGATTATAACTCTAGGCTAGTGCTGTGCCTAAAATCTGTTTAGCCAATTTGACTAAAGGTCAGAAATTTGTTTAGCCATATGAGATTTTCTTTAGCCATTTTTTAGATCAATTACATTACCCAGTATAAAAATGCAAAATAAGACATAATATAATATATAAATCTTTACAATATTTACAATAAATGCCCAATTTTAATATTGCCTATCTTAAAGCATCATGTGACTGCTCAGTAATTGATTAATTGAATAGAATAATTCACCAAATTAGTTAACTGTGATCGACTGTAATCCGGGCCTGGGTGACGCAGGCTATACACGATAAAACACGTTTGAATGAATTACAACCTATATTGGCATTTTATTGAATAGTTACCAGATGGCACATTGATTAATGACCATGCCATGTGACTGAGCCGATACTGAGCGATAATATGGAACCTGTACTCGTCTCAAACTTGTAATTAGCGTCATCAAGCACTGACAAGCAGGTCCCCAATGTCTAGTAAACAATTCTTAATTGAATTAAGTCCCCACATTGTCTGAGCATGGCTAAATGGAGGGATTAGCGACCTATTGTTTACCCAGCTGGTCACTTTACACTGACTGGTTATTTGGGTCAGTTGGGTGCAATAGCTTAGACAACTTCAACAAAGCCGGGTGTCATGTACTGCTGTGCTAATTACATCAGTGATAATGACAGAAATAACATTTCGCCAATTTGGCGAAGAGTTTTAATTTATTTTCGCCAAATAGCAAACCGTTTCGCCTATGGCGCAATTGTCTATCGACAGCGCTAGCCTAGAAACAGTGTAACCACAATATACAGAATAGCCAGTTAATAGGACATTGTCCAGTGCTGGAAACAACTACCACAGGGGTAGTATAAGAACCCAGTCATTTAGGGGTGACTTACAGGCTAATCAGTTTTACTGCTCACAAGTGAGGATGTAAAATAGTGTTGAATTGAACACACATCAATTGGCACTGTTGGGATTTTTGTATGTATTGTTGTCTTGACTGAGTGCAGTTGTTGTGGCATGTTTACCTTTATAGCCTTTGAAGTGTGGGCCAGCTGAATTGGATAAGAAAGACTCGTTCTTGTTGTTGTCAAACAATGGCATAGCTTAAGTGATGTTCGATAAAAAAATAAAATTGGTTACATACGAGGGGTCAAATAAATGTTATGTTCTGTTCTGAATCAACACTTAAGTAGTTCCATATCAGAGTAGTAATTACATATTTGTGAGCGCCTAGCCTTAGTGCATACCCTGGGTAGTCGAAAATCTGTCTGGACAGGTCTTGACTGCATAGTCAATAAGAGCACATAACGAACTGATTATTGTTTGTTGCTGCAGTTACATAGAACTGTCTACTAGAGTCTAGAGACCTCGTTTATTTTGTTTACCTGATCTAATCTCGCACGTGACAAGAGCAGTTTTCTTGTGTGTAATGACGATGGACTATAATCTCTGTGAACCATGTGACCTAAGATAAACTGCGGAATCAGCCAACAACATTGATTTGAGAATTACCACTTTAGCGCGTGAATGCATTGCCAACAGAAAAGAAAACCCACAGTTATGTAATGTAGTTAATGCTATTTTGTCTGTCTGGGTCGTACTCGTGTAACCATAAGTGAATAGTTAATAACTGCTTGGTAAATAAATACCAGTAGACTGCTTGACCTTGTTCTGACATTTCTATGATATGGAATTTGGGCCCCTGCTGTGCGTGAATTGTGAATACATTACAAGAGCACATGCCATAACAAAACCTTCAAATTATCGTAACTTTGTAAGTTTATTATATTATGATTATACTTTTAAAATTGTATGAATATTCTTTGCTAGATTGTGTGTGTTACTGACTTATCAAATGTAGTGATCCTGTCGCCATTTGTTGATACTAACTTGATACTACACTCTGGTTTTGGAAGGAGATGGTTCGTTCCATTTTTATTTAAATAAATACATCAAGTAATGTAGTTTTGATCAGCATTTGACCACACTTGATCTACCAGCTGCAACTACAAGGGTGTATACCAGACCATTTGAAAAATGGTGATAACATGGAATGTATTCAAGACTGCTGGTGTGTCCATGACCAAATCTGTAGACTGACATTATTATTTGTTTCTATGACTTAGATAAAATACTCTAGCAATCAGTTTAACCAATTTAATAACAATATATAAAAATATTTTTATTTCACCCAGCTACAGATAATAAAAAAATTGGTATAAACACTGTGATTTCTGTAGACGTAACACTGGGGAGGACAAGCACTCTGGCAGTGACCACCCTCAGTGCCAGCATAACAAGGTTGGCATGGCAAAATGTTCTAAAAAATACTAACTACTTTAATGAGACCTCATAAGATCATAACAGGGTAACCATAATATATATACAGACTAATGAGTAAACAGTTAGAAGAACACTCCTCAGTGCTAATGTTAAAAAGGTCATTGGATTTCTTTGTGTTTATTTTTGCAGGTGTTTTTCGAACACTATGACAGTGACAGGTCAGGTCACATCACCTTCACAGAGTTCGTCACCTATATGGTGGAACATGAGAAACAGCTCAAGTTGTCATTTCAACAACTTGACCACAAGAATGATGGTATGTGTCGTTGTGGTCCTTCAAGATGCTGCTGAAATGACTGTCTTGACCTGGCTGGCAGGCATGGGGTCAGATACATTTGTATTTGAAAGTATTTAGATACTTTTAAAAAGTATTTGTTGTATTTTGTGACATTTGGGAATTAAAAGTATTTATTTTAATACTTTCCTAAAGTATTTGATATTTTCAGATACTTTTTTCAAACAGATTGTCAGTATCAACATTTCTGTTTCACAATCACATGTAATGCCTGCCAAACTGATTTCCTTTACTGAATTGGAATCACCATAAACTAGATGTCTGAATATATGATTTGATTTTCTTTTACCTGTATTACAGTATTTGAAAAAGTATTTGAAGTACTTTCCAATGTATTTATATTTAAATACTTTTGCATTTAAAAGTAATTGTATTTGTATCTGAATCTCTCAAGAGTATTTGTATTTAAATACATTTCAATGTATTTGACCCCGTGTATGATGGCTGCTCACATGTGGATGTGGATATTGTTATGCTTCTATTTTGTCACATCAATTAATGGTTTCATACAACATTTATAATTTTCTGCTATAAAATTACATCTGGGCATAGCTGTATGTGATTTGTATGGGTAAAACAAATTTTGTATGGGTAGAAATATTACTGGACGGGTGGTGGAGGGGTTCCAAAATCATAGATATTGTCAGTTGTGCTTTGAAATTGGGTGTCACAGATGTGTGTGTATTGACTTAAATAGGTGATAATGAAATCACACATGTCAACTGGTTTGTATGTCTGAGTTAACATGTGTCGTTCTGCATAAAGCCCAGCCTCTGGGTGTTGCCCAGGTTTGTGTTGATCTGTATAATATATATTGCAAATACAATTAAAGTTGAATTGTGGCATTTGGCATGTGAGCAATACAATCTTTATCAGTTATAAATATATATTTTTAAGATAGAGGTCCTTGTGATGTTTCATAACTGCATGTTTAGTTTCAGTTTAGAGAAATGGTTTAAATTAAGGAAAGACTATTTAAATGGACATCTGTTTGATTTGCACAATGTTAACGTGTAGCTATTTCTACAATAAAACAATGAGTTTAATGAATGTTGTGACAAATTGTTGTGTAGAAAATAAAAAATTAAAGTACAATGTTTTATGAAGAGTGTTGAATTGATGACATGGAACAGTTGTCGGAAACAGTTCTTGAATAACAGAGGCATAATAATAATAAATGACTTCAATGGCGCCAATATCCTCAGAATCCAAGCTCAGTGGCGCAACAAAACCAGTGGGTTAAGCATTCTTGTGGTCAAGGTCATCAACACAGACAACAATTGGATGAGCTAATGAGCTAGCTAGCGTGGATAGATGAGATTAAACAGATAGGTTTTCAGGTGACAGTGTGACAGCAAAATGTAATGGTGTTTTCTGCTGATTTAATGTTATCAGGCAGTGTATTACGGAGTAGGGTAGTGATTGAGAAAGCTCAAGTTCTGGCCTTTGTCTTGACTCTGGGAACTGCAACGTAATATCTTATGAAACGAATACAACCTGCTTGTTGTTTGCAGGTATGATTGATGCGGATGAGTTGATGACAGTGTTCAGCAACATGGGTGTAAACATAGACAGGACTGAGGCCAATCGATTACTTTCAAGGTATGTGCAACTTTCTCCCATTCACCTGAACTGATGGGCATGTACCTTTGGCCCAACTCCTCGTCTGTTTTTCAGCTTCATTACTCAACATTCTTCTAACACACTAAGTAAGTACTGTACATAATACTAAAATACATGTACCATGCTTTTTATAAGCGGACACCGAAAATTGCAGAGTAGCCAGAATTTCATGTTGTAAACCAGGTCCAGATGATCTCTGGAACTCAACCGTGACCAATTTATTATGCTTTCAACAATCTTGCTGTGTAGAAAGCTAGCAACCATAGATCTATTGTTTCATATGTTTGTCAAGGGATAGTGTGTTATCACACAAACATAATTGTGCATTTCAAAATACTTATAGCAGAAAAGCTTTAAAGCTCGGTCACGTCACTTGTTGGTTTTGGCTTCTGTTGTGATGAGTAGCATAGTTTTAGTTTTGAATAACCACTTTGTTATGTTTTAATGCTGGTGTGTGTTCGCAGTTTGCACGCATGCTGTCTTGTCTTAAGTCTGTGTTTGTTGACCCTGGAGCGATTATACTGATCACATCAACAATAGAACTTGACACCATTAAAGCTATGTTGAGATCCATGCCAGGCTGTCTACAGGCAGATCGGTGTGACAGCTGCTGTAAATTGCGTTTGTGATCGACGGGAGACTTGTACAGTTTAAACTTTTTGCACCATTACCGAATCGTTAGCACATTGCTTTTCTTTCCAGTTTGAGGTTTGTTGTGAAGAGGTTGCACATTAGGACTGCCCAAATAAACTGGTACAGTATTGTAGCCATGTGGGAATATGACTACTTTTCTATGAATTCGCACACAACACACCGCGACTTCGTGTTTCCCTGGAGTCGCGATGGCGCATAGTTCCGTACTGCTCCAGCAGAGGTCCTTGTGTATGTGATGTAGCGACAGCAGATTTTTGAGAACCCACTGGATCAATACAATCTCTGTTGTAATCTGTTGCCAATTTGCAGGTTTTTGTGTTGTCGTTTTTCCATTCTTACTTGTCATGTGTTGCTTCGTGCCTGCCAAGGATCATTTCTGGAGCAGTCGGGTTTAATGATGTCACGTCTTGGGGGCTCCACATATGGGATAATTACAGAGGTAATTAATTAAGCTGCATTAAATTTTAAACCAGTTATGGCCACCCAAATGACTGTAAGGTAAATTGTTAGTTTTGTATTAATTGTTGTGTAATTTCAACAAATTATACCTTTTGTAATTGCTATCAGTATCATCTGTAATAATTTCTCGATGATAGATCTACAAATTTGTAGTAAATAATCACATTTAACTGGCCAAAGACTGCTTTACTTGACAATGGGATGTGGTACTTTTTAAGTGTTCATTTAATAAAAAATTCTCATTTCTTGGATCTTTTGAAAAATGCAGAACTGTAATATGGTTTACAGAGTTTATGCAAAACACCATATTTACAATTATAATAAATGTTTGCACAGACAAATGTAATCTGTCCTTCAGTTTACACATAGTGCTTGGCACCACTAATCTTTGCTTGACAGAACTCTCTAGTGGAGAGTTTTGTCAAGTGGTCTGCCTGTCTTAGAACTCTTTGTCAGCTGTGTTGACACCCTCAGTTGTATGACAATACCTGCCATGGAATAAGGCCAGTGTATTCAGACAGAGGTGACCTGCTCTAGAGACACGGCCAGGTTTATGTAACAGGGAACCAGGGTACAGGAGGTTAGGCTGTCTTTAACCTGTCACGTGCACCCTCAGCACCCAGTAACTAACCAGATTTGTCTGAAGTTGTACAAAATTAGGGAATGATTTTTGATTGATTTAAATTACAATGGTATTTAATATGATCAGGGGTAGAACTACAGCATTTATTTTATTAGACAAAGTCAAAAGTTTACTAGTCCGCCAAAAGGTTTACTAGTCTGCCAAAATATAAAAACAATCCAAACTTAAGTCGTTCCAATTTGTTTTGAAACTAAGAATAATATATGTTTCAACCGCAGTTAAATAATAATGTACTTTTCATAAAGGTAACAAAGAAAAAATACAGAAATACCAAAAGTAATTAATTAAAAAGTGAAGATATGATCTGTATTAAAAACAATGCGCAATTGAAAAAGAATGTCAACTGCAATCATTGACTGGTAGTACCACCCTACCACTATCAATTTTCTATAATCATTCTGGAAATTTACCTGTTATGAAAAAAGCTCTACTGTACTGTATTAATGGAAAATAAAAATATCACACTAGAAAGGTATAGACACCAAAGAACAGTTAATCTTACAAATAGTGCCCAGACAAGTTCATAGCTGGTGGCTGTGTCATCATTTATCAGTAAAGGAAGCTGCTGTAGCCAGTTGCTCACTGGCAACAACGTTTTAATGACTTGGGATTTAGTTACACCCCCCAGCCTGTGGATGTGGATGTGGACTGTGACTACAAAGACTTCATTGATTGATGTAGGGTGGGTTGGATGACACATTGACCTTTACTAGACAACTAGACTAGTCATTAGGCAGGTTTACTAGTCCGCCCTTATCTTTAGTAGTGCATGGACTAGTGGGTAGTTCTACCTCTGATGTACCCGAGGCAATGTTACTAGTCTGCCCTCATCTTTACTAGTGTATGGACTAGTGGGTAGTTCTACCTCTGGTGATGCTAAAAATTTATGAAATTTTGGTGTGTGGAGATAAATATCAGGTATTCCACAACCTTTAGTCAGACTTTATAACGTTTTAAGATGTTCTTGCAATATGTCTTGGCATTAAATGTAGTGGTTTAATGAAATCAAGTGAATTACATAACCACACGAAGATGTGTCTGTCTACTGGTGAACATGTCAGTTGTGCAATGAGACTTGTCAGGAGAAGATGGTGTGACGCAATACCCGGAGTACTGAAGGATTCTGTACAATCAGCACATATCACGTATCATCGTAAAGGGTCTACTGATGTATGCAGTAACAGTGCTGTCATAATCTATTGCTTGTTGACGCGCGCCAGTAACTGCACTGACCCAGTGTGTTGGTGCTATTGACCGAGTCTTCACACGGCTGCTCACACGGCTGCGTAGGTGTGTCTGATAGACGCGCTGCCGGATGTGCGTGACATGTCAGTCAGGGCACACTGGCAGATGTTGTTTGTGAAGGCAAAAACACTACGAGCGTATCGCGTTACGGCAGTGACGTATTTCTTTATTTCACAACGTGTTGAGATTCCATATATGTGCATGACGGCATTGGTGAGGGGGGGAGGGGAGGGGGAGTGGTCTGGTGTATATAAAAGGACACATCCACACACACGTGCGCATACACACCAGTAGACATGCTTGCTCTAAGAGCCAGTCACAGACATTGCGTGGACAGTAGTCCGTCTATAGTGACCCTGGCCCTGTGGTACCAGTATCATCACGGCATGTTAAGGTAAACATACAAGGATATTCCTTACTACGGCTTATGTTATTTATAGAATTATGACATCTGTATGTATTATGTTAGGAATAATTTCTGAATATAGTTTGTGTTATTTTCATAATTATGGACCAATGTTTACATACACGTGTATATTAATGTTTTGTGAGAAATAATTTCTGAATATAATTTGTTATTTTTTTAATTATGGACCAATGTTCACTTCTAAAATTTTTAAGAAATCATTTCTGAATATAGTTTGTGCTATTTTTATAATTATGGACCAAAGTTCACTTTTTTATTATGTTAGAAATCGTCACAGAGGTTGAGAGTAAGGTGGCTGTTGAGAGTTTGTACAGTGTAAATGTGCTTTGAACTGTGGTTTGTTGTCATTGACAAATGACACACCTGGCATTGCTGTGTAAAAAATAGTACTGTTGTTTGACAGCTGTACAACAGGACTGTCTGAGTAACCAGCAGTGTGTTGCTTTGACAGGTGTACAACAGGACCCACTGAGTAACCAGCAGTGTGTTGTTTGACAGCTGTACAACAGGACTGACTGAGTAACCAGCAGTGTGTTGCTTTGACAGCTGTACAACAGGACTGACTGACTAACAAGCAGTGTGTTGCTTTGACAGATGTACAACAGGACTGACTGACTAACAAGCAGTGTGTTGTTTTGACAGCTGTACAACAGGACTGACTGAGTAACCAGCAGTGTGTTGCTTTGACAGCTGTACAACAGGACTGACTGACTAACAAGCAGTGTGTTGCTTTGACAGCTGTACAACAGGACTGACTGACTAACAAGCAGTGTGTTGCTTTGACAGCTGTACAACAGGACTGACTGACTAACAAGCAGTGTGTTGCTTTGACAGCTGTACAACAGGACTGACTGACTAACAAGCAGTGTGTTGTTTGACAGCTGTACAACAGGACTGACTGACTAACAAGCAGTGTGTTGCTTTGACAGATGTACAACAGGACTGACTGAGTAACAAGCAGTGTGTTGCTTTGCTTTCACGGTGTGCTGCCTGCCTCGCACTATGTATGCTATTGTGCCATATCGCGATCACATCACACTCGTGTGGTTCCTGTCAGTAGTTCAGTGTTCACAGTTCGTAGAATTGTGGTCTGATGCAATATGTTTTCGTGCAGTGAATAGGTCACACTGGCACATGACAAACATGCAGGCCGTGCCACGGGTAAACTGGCGTGAGCTTCCCCATAAGATTGAGGCCAGTTAAATTTGTGGACATTTTTGGTTTCTGAATATCGATTCTACAGGATAAAATCATCTTTTATAAATATTCGTAGAAACACAACATGTGAATGTTCACTGCTGGAAAATTAAAATAAATAACTTGGATTCAAAGTGAAATTGAGATATTTAACAGGGTAATTGTCTGTCAGGAAACTTTCATATTCTTTCCACATATTAAGATTGGCTGACTCGGTCTTTGTTCATGGAACGATGTCACTATTAGCATGTCACATGATCTTGTTGAAAGGATGCAGACTTTTTTAAAGATACTATATAGAATATAGGTTTCAGGTTTAAAGATATTCAGGCCATTCCAAACTGCAGTAACATTGGAGGGATAATTTACTTAAAGAAACTGTCAGTTTGTAAAATAAATTTATAGGCAGCTGTTAATAAATTAAGTAAACGACGTGATGCACAAATGTTAAGATACTGACGTTTGGTGCAACCTTTGATTGAAAGAGTGTTTCCACTTAGTGATGGCCGAGTTATTGATTTGCAGGCTGGACAAGGAAAACACGTTACAAGTGACGTGGGAGGAATGGCGGGATTACTTCCGATTACATCCCACCACTGACCTGATGGGGATGGTCCACAACTGGAGGCATGGAACGGTCAGTAGCGTCCACCACCCCAGGTCACTACTACAAGGGCACACCTTGTTTTTAATGTGTGCGAAATTAAGACGAATCTCGCAGCAGGTAACCCAAGGTTTCAGCTGGGGTTGGTGTTGTGTTTGCCTTGTGCTTGGCGGCTGTGGCGGACACAGTTTTGTGAATTGCTTCTTTGCACTAAGGAGAAGCAAAGTAAAAATGTGCGAACGTTGTTCGCACGGATGGATTACAGATAATAAAATTAGATGCCATTACAAATTCTCTTGTCATTAAATGTTTGCTCTCCTCATGTTTTGTACTAAGTTCACAAAAATGCACACATGTGGTGGGTGACCTACCATGGTACCAAGTGTGGCTATGGTACGCCGGTTTGTTTGTGTAATCAACTCAGAACATTTCTGATTTTTATTTAATTGAATTTAGTTCAAAATTATTTGAATATTTACATTAAATTAATGTTATAAATTTAGATTGAACATAATAATACCACTCCATTTTTCCATAATTTAAGTTAAGCATTATAATTAAAGACATTCTATTGTTGTTCTAGAAAACTGCATTCTGACAAGACAATGGAATGAATGTGTTTGTCTGTGGTGTGTGTAGATCATTGACGTGTTTGTCTGTGCTGTGTGTAGATCATTGACGTGTTTGTCTGTGCTGTGTGTAGATCATTGACGTGTTTTTATGTGCTGTTTGTAGATCATTGGTGTGTATGTCCTTTGCTGTGTGTAGATCATTGACGTTTTGAAGAAAAAAATGTATGTATAGTTAACCAGTTAATTATGAACGTTAAATGTCAAAATAGTCTGTCCTGTCCTGATGTTCATTCTGTGCTGTCTGTAGATCATTGACGTGGGAGAGAGTCTTCTTGTCCCTGATGACTTCACGGAGCAAGAGTTAAAGACCGGAATGTGGTGGCGCCATCTGCTGGCTGGAGGTGCCGCTGGCATTCTGTCGAGGACGTGTACGGCACCGCTCGATAGGTTAAAGGTCATTCTACAGGTGAGACTTGGGTGGTGGCATCGAAACTGCTTTGTTGTCGGGTCTGCTGAATTACACCGCGAATGTAATCATGATTATATTATATGTGATCATTAGATTGACACAGTGACATGATTAGATTGACACAGTGACACTATAATTACTGTTTCTTTTGTGTGTGAGTTAGTCCTTGAGTGGCAACAGTGGGATCAGCTGTGTAAATATGCAGTGATTGTAATCACAATTGACTGTATAATTTAGTGTAATACTTTGGCACTTGTGTACACATTTACATTCATTTTAATGCACTGTTTTAAATGGACAATAATGCAAATTAATCTTTAATTATTTTGCCATGTAGTTAGCAATATAATTATGCAGATGTCATTAATTAGTCATCATTGCAATTACCAGGTATAATTTCCCCATCTTTTATTTATTTAATTTAATATTTGTTTGTGCAGCACTGTCAGTTAATGCTAATGTGGATTTACAGTGCACATGGTTTTTGTTGACAGGTTCACGGGAATAAACACGACATAAAGATGGCGAGTGGCTTCAGACACATGGTGCAAGAGGGTGGCTACCGCTCTCTCTGGCGTGGCAATGGCATCAACGTCATAAAGATTGCCCCCGAAAGTGCACTCAAGTTCATGGTCTATGAACAGGTCAGTTTGTGGGTCATGTTCATACGCTCATATGTGTGTTATGGTCATAAGTGGGTCATGTTCATACGCTCATATGTGTGTTATGGTCATAAGTGGGTCATGTTCATACGCTCATATGTGTGTTATGGTCATAAGTGGGTCATGTTCATACGCTCATGTGTGTTATGGTCATAAATGGGTCATGTTCATACGCTCATGTGTGTTACATGAATTCATAAGTCAAGCCAAGTTCATTTCAGTCATTATGATCAACAGTAATAATGCCACTCTTTGGAAATAAATAAAATAGGATAGGCAAGACATAAAGATATACTGTCTTGTGTTCTAAATACTCATGTTGTGCACTTGAAATTACTTGATATTTTGGCAAGTACACTGGGGAATCGACAGGATCTCTTTAGGGGCATTGATAGGCAACTCAGACCTGTTATGTTGTCGCGCTCTATGTGCATGCATGACTGCATGCTGTTTGTTTCCTTTGTCTTTAGACTCCAACTGTTATTAATATAAGGCATATCTACAATATGTGTTAACAAATGCTGGATATAATGAATGGATGCGGCGTAACTAGATGACTAGACGCTGACGGTTGACAGCATTATGCCCAAGTTGTGTAATGGCGCCACCTGGTTTATTAGTTATGTAGGTTCTCCATTGACTTATCATTTGTGTACAAGTGCTCATGCACCTAACCGTGGGTGCAACTCCACAATAAGTCGCTAAGATAAGTTGTGTTTCTGTGTAGATCAAGCGGCTGATGAAAGCTGACCCGAGTCAGGAGCTGGGAATCATGCAGAGATTTGCGGCGGGTTCTCTGGCCGGGGTCTGTGCCCAGACCGCCATCTATCCAATGGAGGCAAGTAGGATATGGCTGGCTCTCAAGCACAAATCAATACACTCTGTCTGATCAATATATTGATATATCCCTGCAGCAGCTTGTTCTGGGAAGTCGTTTTGGGTCACAGGTTTGTCCTCAGAAATCAATACTGTTTGATTATGCTATTATGTCATAACCTCAGGCCAGATTGGGGACACGGGTGAGAATTTTGGCAAGTTGCCCCATTGTAACTCACATGGAATAGTTTTGTTTTCACTGTCCTGTGATAAGTATGGTTTGTCACTTTGGTTATGTGCGTGTCAATGGGGTGGAATAAATTGGTTTTGATAGTTGTAATCAATTTGTTAGTGCAGCAGGAATATGTACATTACAATATAATAACACTTTATTTATCCCTTCACATCACAGTCACATATGTAATCAATTTGTTAGTGCAGCATGAATATGTACATTACAATATAATAACATTTTATTTATCCCTTCACATCACAGTCACATATGTAATCAATTTGTTAGTGCAGCAGGAATATGTACATTACAATATAATAACATTTTATTTATCCCTTCACATCACAGTCACATATGTAATCAATTTGTTAGTGCAGCAGGAATATGTACATTACAATATAATAACATTTTATTTATCCCTTCACATCACAGTCACATATGTAATCAATTTGTTAGTGCAGCATGAATATGTACATTACAATATAATAACATTTTATTTATCCCTTCACATCACAGTCACATATGTAATCAATTTGTTAGTGCAGCATGAATATGTACATTACAATATAATAACATTTTATTTATCCCTTCACATCACAGTCACACATATGTGACTTTTAATATTAGGAATCTTGGGGTTGACAACCTGCCTAGTGTTGACATAGTAATGAGTGCATATGCTAAGATTGAGTGGTTGAATTGTCTGTTTGCGAGCAGGTATTAAAGACGCGACTGGTGTTGCGCAAGACAGGACAGTATTCAGGCATCTCTGACTGCGCACACAAAGTGTACGCCGCGGACGGAATCAAGAGTTTCTACCGTGGATATTTACCAAACATCATCGGCATAATCCCATACGCAGGCATCGACCTCGCGATATATGAGGTGAGTCACACACTTCATAGCACTAGTAGAATGACATGAAACCAGCCACAGCAAGCAAGGTGTCGCATCACTTTCACCTGTTCTGTACACAAGGTATCGCATCACTTTGACCTGTTCTGTACACAAGGACATTAGCCCTGTCCTGTCCCATCAGTTTGTGATTTTCCCCAAAAACACATACCTTCAAATCTCACCTTTAATATAGTTGGTTGGATAACAAGAAACAGGATGTTGTTTTGTTGGCCTACAGCGTCATAATGAAGTGTGGGTCCCTGCAGAGAGTAGCCAGCCAAGGTGGCTTCAGGGGGCTGTATTCTCAGAATCATTACCGACCTCCAGCTCGTGTTATTGTATTAGAACACGTCGATCCATCAATAGGGCTGGTCTGTCTGTGTAGAAGATTAGACCGCTGGAACTGACTTGTTAAATGTGTTGTCTCTGCTGTATGCTGTGATGGACCAGTTCTATTGCTGACAGTTGTGAAATTGAAGAAGCGTATATACTGGTTGTCGTGTGGTTGTGTGTTAACACTATCACGTCGTTATGACACTGTTGTGTGGTCGTGTTGGACATGACATGGTTGTATATGACACTATCGTGTGGGTGTATGTGACACTATTCTGTGGCTGTATGTGACACTATCTTGTGGCTGTATATGACACTATATCGTGTGGCTATATGTGACACTATCGTGTGGCTGTGTGAGACAATATATTGTGTGGCTGTATGTGACACTATCGTGTGGGTGTATGTGACACTATCGTGTGGGTGTATGTGACACTATCATGTGGCTGTATGTGACACTATCCTGTGGCTGTATGTGACAGTATCTTGTGGCTGTATGTGACACTATTCTATGGCTGTATGTGACACTATATCATATGGCTGTATGTGACACTATCTTGTGGCTGTATGTGACACTATCTTGTGGCTGTATGTGACACTATTCTGTGGCTGTATGTGACATTATCTTGTGGCTGTATGTGACACTATATCGTATGGCTGAATGTGACACTATAACATATGGCTGTATGTGACACTATCATGTGGCTGTAAGTGACACTATCCTGTGGCTGTATGTGACACTATCCTGTGGCTGTATGTGACACTATCCTGTGGCTGTATGTGACACTATCCTGTGGCTGTATGTGACACTATCATGTGGCTGTATGTGACACTATCATGTGGCTGTATGTGACACTATCATGTGGCTGTATGTGACACTATCCTGTGGCTGTATGTGACACTATCATGTGGCTGTATGTGACACTATCATGTGGCTGTATGTGACACTATCCTGTGGCTGTATGTGACACTATCCTGTGGCTGTATGTGACACTATCATGTGGCTGTATGTGATACTATCATGTGGCTGTATGTGACACTATCCTGTGGCTGTATGTGACACTATCCTGTGGCTGTATGTGACACTATCCTGTGGCTGTATGTGACACTATCATGTGGCTGTATGTGACACTATCATGTGGCTGTATGTGACACTATCCTGTGGCTGTATGTGACACTATCCTGTGGCTGTATTTGACACTATCCTGTGGCTGTATGTGACACTATCATGTGGCTGTATGTGATACTATCATGTGGCTGTATGTGACACTATCCTGTGGCTGTATGTGACACTATCCTGTGGCTGTATGTGACACTATCATGTGACTGTATGTGACACTATCCTGTGGCTGTATGTGACACTATCATGTGACTGTATGTGACACTATCCTGTGGCTGTATGTGACACTATCATGTGGCTGTATGTGATACTATCATGTGACTGTGTGTGACACTATCCTGTGGCTGTATGTGACACTATCATGTGGCTGTATGTGACACTATCATGTGGCTGTATGTGACACTATCATGTGGCTGTATGTGACACTATCCTGTGGCTGTATGTGACACTATCATGTGACTGTATGTGACACTATCCTGTGGCTGTATGTGACACTATCATGTGACTGTATGTGACACTATCATGTGACTGTATGTGACACTATCATGTGGCTGTATGTGACACTATCATGTGGCTGTATGTGATACTATCATGTGACTGTATGTGATACTATCATGTGGCTGTATGTGACACTATCATGTGACTGTATGTGACACTATCATGTGGCTGTATGTGACACTATCATGTGGCTGTATGTGATACTATCATGTGACTGTATGTGACACTATCCTGTGGCTGTATGTGATACTATCATGTGACTGTATGTGACACTATCCTGTGGCTGTATGTGATACTATCATGTGACTGTATGTGACACTATCATGTGGCTGTATGTGATACTATCATGTGGCTGTATGTGACACTATCATGTGGCTGTATGTGATACTATCATGTGACTGTATGTGATACTATCATGTGGCTGTATGTGACACTATCATGTGGCTGTATGTGACACTCATGTGACTGTATGTGACACTATCATGTGGCTGTATGTGACACTATCCTGTGGCTGTATGTGATACTATCATGTGACTGTATGTGACACTATCATGTGACTGTATGTGACACTATCATGTGGCTGTATGTGACACTATCCTGTGGCTGTATGTGACACTATCATGTGACTGTATGTGACACTATCCTGTGGCTGTATGTGACACTATCCTGTGGCTGTATGTGACACTATCATGTGGCTGTATATGACACTATCATGTGGCTGTATGTGACACTATCATGTGGCTGTATGTGATACTATCATGTGGCTGTATGTGACACTATCATGTGACTGTATGTGATACTATCCTGTGGCTGTATGTGACACTATCCTGTGGCTGTATGTGACACTATCATGTGACTGTATGTGACACTATCCTGTGGCTGTATGTGACACTATCCTGTGGCTGTATGTGATACTATCATGTGACTGTATGTGACACTATCATGTGACTGTATGTGACACTATCCTGTGGCTGTATGTGACAGTATCCTGTGGCTGTATGTAACACTATCATGTGACTGTATGTGACACTATCCTGTGGCTGTATGTGACACTATCATGTGGCTGTATGTGATACTATCATGTGGCTGTATGTGACACTATCCTGTGGCTGTATGTGACACTATCATGTGGCTGTATGTGACACTATCATGTGGGTGTATGTGACACTATCCTGTGGCTGTATGTGACACTATCATGTGGCTGTATGTGACACTATCATGTGACTGTATGTGACACTATCATGAAGCTGTATGTGACACTATTTGTGTTGTGGTTGTAGACGTTAAAGGGCCTCTACACGGAGCGTCACCCCACCAATGAGGACCCTGGGGTTCTTGTGCAGCTGGCGTGTGGCACCACCAGCAGCACCTGTGGTCAGCTGGCCAGTTACCCCCTCGCCCTTGTCAGGACAAAGCTACAGGCCAAAGGTCAGTGGTTGGTCTCTCTCTTTCCCAGGCTCCTTCTTCTCTTTTTGGTAAAATCATGTTCAGAATAAACTGTTCTAAAATAACCCAAATTTCTTTTAGTTAGCATTACAAATTAAGCAGTTTATTGCTTATAATATTGCAACACTTTTATTAGGACTAGAATGGTGAGTGTAAATCATTCCTAGGAATAAAAAATGCAAAGGGGGGACTTTTGATGTCAGTACACTGTCAACATGGCGTTCCACTTGTCCAGTGTTGTCACATAAATAAATACAACCTCAGTGAAAATGAGACTGTAACGTCTTACTCTACAATACTCTACTGCAACCTCCACAAATCAGCATAATCATCAAAACATTGATGTTGGCTGATTAATAGAAGAAGAAGAATTTGATGGCTAAAAGTTGTAAGTCGGCAGTGATCCCAGACGGTGTTGGAGGAATGGGGAACCTACACAATCACTAGTGGGCGGGTGTAATTGCAGCCTTTACGCACGTGTGCACGCTGTTTATTTCTTTTTTCTGTTCATCTTTGAATTCTTTTACACTCCCGCTATTATCAATATGAGCATATCAACAATGTGTTATCAAATGCTGGATATAATGAATGAATGCCACGTAACGAGGTAAAGGGACGCAGTCAGTTGACAGCACGATGGCGCCACCTGGTTTATTAGTTCTGTAGGTTCCCCATTGCGATGAGTGGGTCTGCTGCATGGTGAAGTGTAGGACACTGAGAATGAACACATGAACAAACAATGCTGTATGAGTACTTATGTTTTAATTACCTTGTGTGTCTTTCTTGTTGACAGTGGAGGGAGCGGCAGACACGATGGTTGGCATGTTTCGTACAATACTTGAGAACGAGGGTCCGCGAGGTCTCTACCGAGGAATCACGCCAAACTTCATCAAGGTGGCGCCAGCAGTCAGTATAAGCTATGTCGTGTACGAGCACGTGCGCAAGCTGCTCGGCGTTGAGATGACATAACGACGCATGATCATAGGCTGTATTTATTAGTTGTTAATGTGTACATATGGACAACTCGCGCAATCATGCCGTTCATATAGAAATTGTATCGGCGAATAGGGCACTGTCGGTGGGCGCGTGCGCTTCGATTTTACAATCTTAAGGCACCCGAATTTAATTGAGTCGGTGGTGATGTTGACAACGCGATGTTCGGGGATGCTTATAGTTCTTGTCATTTGCTGTCGGTTCGTCCGCGGTTTATTGTGGCATTGACGTCACAGTTAAGCTCAAATTAGTGTGACATTCAGGCTTTTCCCAGAGTGGCTAGGTTACTGTCAGCGTTTTTCCTAATGCAGTTATATAATTAGCAGAATTTTACCGTTTTATAAAGCACTTGATGCCCACTGCCTGGGGGCAGTCTCATCCACGCGCCATATCTGAGTCATTGGTCGAGGAGCTGCTATATTGAAGTACATGATGATGAGTTGGGTGTAGGTAAATTTACGATGATTTGTCTGTGATCAGAGGTGGTTTTTTGACGAAAATGAGCAGGCTATAATTAGGAAATGTTGATGTTGTAATTGCCACTTGGCGAATTAGTCGATGCACATTCGTGTGATTTGTTATTGGTAACGTCCGCTTCATTGAGCCATCTCGGTGCGGAGTCTCCTCAGATTTGTTGGTTTTATTTCCCGATTCTACCTCTTAAATGCAATTTGTAGTCGAGATGGTTTGGTTGCTTGCTCGTCTGTAGGTTTTAATTGGTTCCCCCAGAGATGGTTCACTGGAAAAGGTAATCGCCTTAGTAAAATGTGAATGAATGTGTACATTTTGTGATTTAATGATCTCGGATAAATTCTAGCCGTTGGTTGCGTTATTTGCGAGGTGCATGGAAAACGTGTCTTGTCATACCTGGGCTTTAAACAGCGGTTCACCCACAGTATTTCATTCACTGATGTCGCGTGTTACGTTGGTAACACGTGGAGCCTGTCATTATGTAGTTTTATGTGCAACTTACAAATGCACTGTGACCTTTTGACCAGCGTCCGTTGGTTTGTGTTTATTTTGTTGGTTTATTACCATGAAAATCAGAGTTTGTGCATTTCTGTGCACATTCACCTAGGTGGATATTATATTATGCGTTACCCTCCGTCTGATTTGGAATGAACCTGGATTGTTATTTTGTTCCTATGGAACATTCTGTGCGATCAAACAATTTGTCACCCTCTCATATATCATCAACTGATGAGTACTTTCATCGGTCAACATCTGTTATTTCTATACGTATCTTCATCGTGTGTTTTCTAACAGGTTTGTGCATTTGCATTTAATTTGTCTTTGTGTTTTCGTTGGGGTATTAAACTCCCAATTCTCGCACAAATTCTATGTATTCTGTGGCAAGCAATGATACGTTGGCTTACCAGAATTTTTGCATGTTTCTACAGAATTAGAGGTGAACATTCCTACACTGTTTGAGATCAAATCACAGTTTGCAAGAGTGGCATTTTGTGAGTCGCCAGGATTCTATTCAGGAAATCCGCCTGTGTGTTATATATGGAAGGATGGTACTGAGTGTTTTCGTAATCTGTTTTTGTATTGTATGTTTAGTCTGTATTACATATAATAGTAAATGTTACTCTCAGTAGAATATTATGATGTGTTCCTTTATATTGTATATCTTCATCTTGTGTTGTTTTAGTTCAGGAATGTAGGATGCTATAAGGGGTTCCACCTTGATGTGGTTACAGAGATATATTCCAGTGTGTACGTTTATACCATATAAGAAAGAGTTTTATGGAATGATTTCTGCAAATCCCTCCTGAAGGAGAATTACACAGACGACTGTATTTGTAGTGGGTGGAAATGTCCGCCAAATGCAGCTGCCAATGTGATTCTTATTATTTTGTATCCTGATTTGGAAAAAGAACGTAGTATGTTGTCATGTTTTATGTTTATTGTGAATGTCATTTGATCTTGTATTATAAAAAGTGCGGACAGTTTCTGGTTTCGTACAACTGCTCGATAACGTTTACACTACTTGTTCAGGTCACTGGACAAAACAGTTAGTATGAATTAAACTACCAGGGTGAATGTCTGAATAGAGTCATTACTAGTAGCATGTCATTTCTACAATTGCTACACTAAGTTAATGTTACAACAGTTCTGAGTTTGGAAAGGCCACTTTGCACAAATATTCCGTAATGTTTCGGCATTGCATCATGTATATCAATACTCAGATTGTGTGTATTCAGTGATTCGCATAGACGATATTAAAGTTTATTGTTTAATAAATGTGAAACCTTCTGAGGTATTAATGTGCGAGTAGCATTGTTTATGATAATATGAAGTGCATAATTTACCACGGTAATACAAAATGCCGTGTAGTGGAGAAATTACACTGCAGTTTTCTGTTAGTGAAAAATACTCCTGTGAATAAATGTATTCAGAATGCAAGGTCAGGATAATCCTATCAATACGAGTTAATTGCTTATTTTGTCTTGAATACACGACAGAAATCAGGAGGTTTTGATTCTAACTGATCGTATTGGTTCTATCATAAGTCTATCCTCATGCAACAGCATTTTGAAAAACTCGGCATTAAGTGTAGTTCCACAGCGTTTCTTCGAACTGAATGTGAAGGTTTGTTAGCAGTACGTTGGTGAGGACTTATATTGGCTGGATGAGGCCTAACAACCTGTTGACTTGGCTTCAGTCCAGCTACATATGATGTCACATGCAGCAGCTGGTGGTGCGATGTGTGCGACTGGTTTATGCCCAAAACGTGTTCAGCAACTTGTATTTTGAGATGCTGCATACTATTTCCGTTATTTCAATTAGTAAGAGCCCACAAAATAATAAATTTATAGGCTGTTTATTCTGAGCTCGTAGGTGCAGTCATGCTTAACTTGTATTGATGCCTGTCTTGGTTCCTGCTGTTGTTGATGCAGTTACCTTGAGGTGGCGTCCACAGTTTTACTTCATAACTTATTTAATTCAAAAAATAAAATTATGTTCGAGTCGTTATTATTGTGTTTATTGCTGTTCTTTAGTTTCGTCGAATAAATATATAAACACCAATCACTCTGTATGATCACTTTCTCACATGTGCGGTGGTAATTCTCCCCAAAGAGTAAGCTGTTCCATCAAACAACTGCCTGGGTTTGGTAATACTATTATGAAGTTACTGCCACCCTGTGTTGGGCTGTGCTCGTCAGCCGTGTATTCAAGAACAGGCCTAGTTAATGGGAATGATTCGGTTATCTGACTACTGCGTTCATAATCTTGACAATATTTATGTCAATTATGGTAACCAGTCTTTTATCGTCACAGGCGGGTCCAAAATGCCAAATACTTAAGCAATCATGAATTCAGACTTATGCCAATGTATCTCCAGCAGTCATGTCACACGACTGTCCTGCATGACTCAACTGTCCAACCACAGGCAGAGCACAAGATGACATGACTTATCACACACCACACACAAATCGACAAACACACATGCACACACAGACACACATGCACCAACCACAACTAACAACAGTTTGATGTACAGTGTATTTTATTACAGCTGGTAAAGTGCCAAAGACCTTGGTTTGTTCTCGATGCAGTCGACTCGTGTTGACATGAATATATGATATGGTATGTACAGCTTAAAATATGACGTGCCTGGCCTACACCTCGCTGCTAGCCGACGCACACGCCGACCTTTGACTCTGCAGCAAAACTTGTCATCAAACACGCAGCTAAATTTCCAGGTTAATGCCACACTGGTAGCTAGCTGAGCCCATGAGTTTGTACAGCATACAATAGTAAATAACTTGTAGCTAAACTTGAAACTGTCTCTTGTCAGCCAATGCATGATCTACGCGAGACATGCACAATAAGAAAATATGACACTAGAAGGTTTGCAAACACGCGCAAACACGTTCCCCCAATGCAATACAGAGTCCCAACTCGCTGTAGTTAAGTCTTCCCGATTATTGTACGGAAAATTCAAAATGTGAACATACAAAGAACACGCTACATGCTCTGGACTTGTGTATTCAGACACTGTTTGGTGCTGAGTAAATGCGTATGGTGTACTGTCAACATTATCATGTGAGACCCACAAAGATAAGACGGCAATACTGGCAGTAATTCACTCCCTAAACCACATCGTCGGACAGCAACTAGTGTACTATCTGCAAATAATACATAATTAATTCCTTAAATCAGGTGTCTGCACCACGTTAATATGACACAATTATTTCCAATAACACTGCAGAAGATCAACCAAAGTGTAGTTTCCTAGATTTTCAGTGTTACTTTCCTGAAAATATAAGTTCTTACACTACATGATGTACCTTTCCTGAAAATACAAACTCATAATTGCATTACCTGGGTGTATTAATTAGTTAAACATCAGGTGTCACACAGACACCCAACAGCTGGCTGTGTCAGTGTCAGTGTCAGTGTCAGTGTCAGTGTCAGTGTCAGTGTCAGTGTCAGTGTCAGTGTCAGTGTCAGTACTGGCTTCATTCCCAATTCGTTTGTTTCTAACTGGCCTACAACCTTCCGATTTCAACCCTAAAACACAACTGTAACTCTTTCAGGAAAACCACAAATGGGATCTGTAAGTTCTCAGAATTTCCCATCTACAACTGTAATACTTCATTACAACAGAATGAGGATCAATAATTTGTGTCAAATCCAGCAACTTACTTTCTTCACGTCCAACAGTTTACTGAATTAGGACAGTTGATTTATCATGCAAAATATTCTATTTGACTTGAACTACACTGTAATTCCACGGCATACAGGCATACAGGATCTGGCCAAGTCACCAAAGATCGTGCATTCACATACACACATACACACACATACACCCCCCCACACACACACACCATGCACGCGTACAGGCATGGAACGTTTCCCAGAAAAGCGCAGTATATTACAATTATATAACAATGTCTCCTTTACATATTTCACGATCAAATTTACATGTTTTCATTCGCAACATTTAGACCACTTTCAACTTTCTGTGAGACTGACTTTCACTAGATGGCGACACGGTAACTGCACATCTATGATGTCATGAGACCCACAACGCTGCGGCCATTACTGATGGAAATGTCAGAAACGGTAATGTGCAGAATGACTCCCGCACTGCCATCTAGTGGTATGTGAAGACACCATAAGCAGTTAAAATGTGGCAAAAAAAACATTCCTTCCATGTCACACATAACACGTCAGTGACACTTTCGTGAACTGTGCCAGTACACTTCACCAATCCATGCACTTATATTATAAACTACAAAAGTCACACATGACGGACACTTAACACACACACCACATGACCTTCACATAAGGCGGACTGCATAAAATCATTATCACTATCACACGTGTGATTTCAATATTCCAGATGCAGGCGTACACGTTTCACACACGCAAAGCTCCGACACTGTTGCCACAAAACCACACTATTTAAAATACACAAACTACAAGTTGCTATATAAAACATTATGGAAATGTATGTACAAATAACGGTTTGCTGTAGCATACAAAAATAGGACATGGTATTCATTGCACAGGATAGAACAACCATTTCTGACCGACGTGGAAAAGCGACAACAACGACAATATTCCATGCACACAATAGCCCTCATGTCACAGTACAATGACAACTGTTGCAATTTTGTAAATGTAGGAAACATTTATAACAACTACTCAAGGAAGCTAGTGAAGTATGTCATTCATTTATATATTTGAGAGTTAAACTTGGCAATGTGAAAATTATGCACTTATTTTGTTAGCTACACTCCCGTCACTTAGCACACTTCTGTTGACCACAACTGACCACGCTACAGCTTTCTGTTGACCATCACTGACCATGCCACATATGTCCATTGACCAACATTGCCAAAACTGGCCAAGCAGTTATTCATATGTAACTCTTACTGATGTCAGATAAACAACATAACTAACAAGTTGCCGTACTCATGTAAAGTTCAGCGATGTAAAACTTGTCAGAAATAAATTAGTTAAATACTATTTTTACTGTCTGTTTTCTGCATATCATAATTGTTGTATTCAGGACGTCGCGGTTTGCATATGTCACAATTCAAATAATATGTGAGAGTTCTGTCGAGCTGTCTTTACCAACAATGTTAACATTTAAGTATGTGATTTACATTACTGCTGTGACATGACCTCCTAAACCAAATGTTACTGTATACATCTGACATTTTAGCAAATTACCCTTAGGTTTTTGTCATAAAGAAAATTGTCTGAAACCATAATTTCGCAAAATACTCAATTAAAAGGATGTGTCGATGCAGCCATTTTGTTTATCATTGACAGAGTTTGCTAAACAACCGGGACACATCAATTACGCAATCAGTCGAGTTGTAATAAACAAATTGGTATGAAGTATCTGTAATATTAGTGATGTTGTAAATTTTTATAACCAACCAGTGACACCAAAAGAAAAGATATGGCTGTCAGGATAAGCACATAACATAGCATTTATCTGTGAAACGAAGTCTAAAGACTGAAAAACAGAAAGCTGTCATTCGTGAAACAGTATCCACTCACTTACTACTGCACCTACTGTCTGTCACACAGCTAGACCCCGGTCAAAAGGATCACTTTCATCACAACCTTCCTTGTTGTTGACAAGGCCATGTCATCTGTAACTCACCATCACCATAGCAACGACAACTGCTCCAAGACATTTATTCATCCAGGGATCAAAATGCTCCTGTATTTCTGGCAGGTGTCAAACTTGATCAATTTTCTGGAGATCATGTTTTCATGTTTTGATGAAATGTACAATGCACCCATGGTTCATAGATCCACGATTGCATTAAAATGCGACACTCATAAAAATATTCAGGTATGTTGTGGACCGTTACTCTTGGCCTTGAGATGAAATAAATACACTGAGCCAAGATCCCTACTTGAGTGAGGAAGATAAGACACTACTGACTAGCCGCCTGAATCGATGACACTTATTGACAGTGTCACCCTGTCTTCACTTGAAACTGAACGACTCGAGCAAATCCTCTCTAACTGTTAAATACGCACGCATGATCACGAAAGCGATTTCTCTGTAGTCCTTGTTCAAGTTAAGTTATTCATTTCACTTCACAATTCTAACATCATCAGCGAATGAACGACATAGGGAGATGATTCCCTGACTAAATCAGGCAATTTATACTACAAGCAATTGATATATATATATATATGCCAGTTAAGCAGAGTTTGCACGCTAGCTTTGTTATTATATTTACATACCTCACGTAAACGGTCCCTACTGAGAACCTTTGGAGGACAATACATCTCGAACACACAGTGTTCTAGCAGATAAATACCTACAGTTGAACACAGCATGACACTTGTGTCCGACTCGTGACAACCGCGTCATGACAACTCATGTCAAACTCACACAACCATTTTAGTCTGCTACCGATTCATCCAGAAATCAGTCGCCCCACAAATCAGCTATAGTGGTGACTCACTAGGTGGCAGCACAGTGGGGTTCTTTGATAATTATTCACTAGGTGTCAGCACAGAGCATCACGTGCAGGAATAAGCTACAATTTTCATCACCTGGTGAATTAGCAGAATACACCTGTCAATTTACTTATTCAATTTTATAATTTATATCAAGAAACCAGGTGAATTTGTATGTGTGTGCTGAGGTGACAAATTTGGTAAATATTATATATTTTTAGACATCTTTAGAAAACAAGGCAACGCCCAAAGTTTTATGAATGTGGCGGGGAAATATTGAATTACTATTCCGTCACAAAGGTAGAATCAATTCGTGGTGCTAACTGCTGTGACTAGCGACACATTGGACGAGCCAGACCACTGTGTGTACTGCCTCCATAGCAACTATCATTTACATATGATGTCACCATCACATGACATCCGAATACGTCTCCATCGCGGGGCGAAATGCCACGAATCGGTGGCGTTGCAGCGTTTACTGCCAGCAGCTCGGTAGCGACATCTACAGGTAGTCGAAGCATGCGTTTAACGTAACAGGAAGTCACAGTGTTGTTATACTTCTGTCGACCAACTGGCACCAACTGTATCACGTCAGCGCGAAGCCTTCCACCGTAGACTGCCAACCCCACTACTGGGTAGTGGTCAACGTAGGACTGTCGCCTCCACCAGTTACCCTGGTGCTCAGTGGCGCCAGCTAGTGGTCATAGAAGTGACAGTCTATGTAAGATGTTGGTACGAAGCCCTCGTCCCCAGTCGTCCGGCGGACACGCGTCCAGCCGTCTCCCTGGTCCTGCTCCACGATCGAGAACTCCTCTCTCTCGGTCATCGCTATCGACCCCTCATTCGGCGCTGCAATCAAAACAGCAACCAGTATTACGCATCAGAAATTTGGTTTTACATCAATGAAAACTGAAAACGCAAAAGGATTATTACTTAGAAATCAGTTTAATCATTGATTATGATTACTTTTCACGTATTGTATTTTACAATCGTAATCGTTGGTGTAGAGGAAGTTACACCTGTGTTTGCTGCAGGAACCGATGCAATCGACGATCATAGTTTAGTTAACTAGCCAACTATTCATCTCTTTATATTGATAAATTTATTATTTTAATCAATACAGTTATTATTTTTAAATACTGTATATTTGTGCTTATCTATGTATGTATTTTAAGAGAACTTAATTGTTTTTAGAAGCAGGAATGATTGCATTTTTCATCAAAGAAGTATTGTATAAATATATGTTTTATTTATATATTATTCTAATTCAATTGGAATAACCATTGAAAGCGCCCCAGAATAATTATTTGGATGGGGCGCTACATAAGAAATATATTATTATTATTAGTAACAAATAAATTACATTTTTAACATATTTTGCGGACACCTGAGAGCCTAGTACATTGCTGCCACTCACCGTCGAAGGAGTAGAGAGCCGTGCAGGTGCCAATTATTGGAAAATCGTCCTCGAGATCTTCAAAACTGTCGTTGTCAGCCATGGGCGCATCGTCACTCTGTGAATGCTCCCTATAAACCACACGTATTGCTAATGATTACACACAATGATGGCACCAGATTTAGCAACAAGTTACCAGCGTAGACACACTAGATGAAACTAATAAACCTACCAGCCAGACAATGCTTCAACGAAACAGGGACGAAAAGAAGTTGTTTCCACAAAAGAATTAAGATTTAATGGCAAAAGTTAATATACTTGGTGTGTACTTAACGAGAAATTTTGGCAGAAGCAGCTGCCACTTGCCTGCCACAGACAGAATACACATTAATTATGCTTTCCAGGCAGGTCACCTGGCCTTCACTGCGTGGCAGTCTCCAAATACAGGGAACTGTCAATTATCAATTAGCCATGGTTTTAGCAGGCTTCAGAGTTGCAGTCAGTGACACAGTATTGTCTTGTGGCCTGTCCAGGCAGACACAGGCAGAATGTCGACATGTAGCTATTTGGGAGGTCCTGAGGCGCCCTTAGAAACATTCAATCAAATAAACATGTATCGTGTACTACTACCTACAGACCCTAAGATACACCTAAAAAAATTAGAGAAAACGTTACAAAAGACTTAATGAAAGTTTTTTTACCAGTGTTTGGGTCATCAGAACACTCAAATCAAATACAACATTATTGGGCATAGTAGTAGTGTCCTAAGGTACAAAATGCAAAAATATAAAAACAGATCCTCAATGGTTTCTGAGATATGGGAACTAATGGCTCAGGGCAGGCAGAGAGGAGCGCCTAAGTCCATTGGACCTTCGGCCTAAAGAACTAAAAAGTAAACAATTACAAAACAATATTTGTAATACTGGTTTACAAAAACATTACAACATCTAAGTCATATGGTCAAATACAGTAAGTGTGAAATGACAGTGTCATGGTGACTTACTCGTGTCTTGCTGATGACGGCGTGCCGGGATTCGATGACGCTGTTTGTTGCGATCCGGATATCGCCATGTTACTAAACGTTGTTGCATGTGTAGATAAATCTTCTCGTGACGTCTGGTTGCGACTGTCGGCTTCTGCCAGGTATCTCTGCAGGGCAGTGTAGTGTGGGTGTTAGCATACACGAGCACATACATGGTGTTGTGGTGTTTATTGCAGGATTCAGCCTTCTAATCTTTTATTCCATTTCACAAGACTATGCCAACAAATTAAACAAATTCAAATGTCACAGGAAAGGGTTTTACAGCTAATTCTATTTCTTAGGAGAAGAACAGCTGGCAAAGGAAACAGATGTTTGGAGAGGAGAAGGGAAAGGGAGGCTAGGATGACTCAGGCTATTGTAGAGCGCAGTGGCAGAACTTCGGACTCTCAACTAAGAGGACCCGGGTTCGAATCCTGTGCTGCGGTGTTAAAACCTTGGATAGTTTTTTCACTCTGCACTGCTCCAGTTAACTCAGCTGTATAAATGAGTATCTGGCTATAGACAGTGGTGGATATGTATATGAGCAGCCTTCGCGCATTGATTGTAGCAGATATCTGGATGCTTCCCAGAGAAGCCGAGATGGTGTCTGAGTGAACAGGTCTGTCCGGAAGTAAAGTGTAAAGCGCTTTGAACGGTCCTGAGGACTGGATGCTGCGTTATATAAGAACTTGCCTTTTTATAGGAGGATTGTGTAGGCATATGGAGGCATATAGGGGGAGGAGGGGAGGACAAGAGTGAATGATGGAGGGGAATGGAGACAGGTGGTGGAGACACGAATGAGGACACAGCTTTAGAGACGTCATCACCTGTTTTTTGGAGGGGTAAAATCCATTTTGGACGGGTGGATTTTCACTGGCCGGGCAGTGGATAGATACAAAAATAAGGAGCAAAAAGTGAAATGTTTAAACTGGCAAAAACTGCATAAGGGCGTAAGTGAGGAAGGTGAACAAACAGAAATTGTGGACAAAGCCAGCCTCCCCCCGGATATACGGGAAAAAAAGAAATGAACAACATATTTTGTATAGGCAATGCAGCTGTCTTTTACTGCCACTTTTAGCAGATATGTTGTGTGTGAATATGTATATGTATATGCGTTAAAAGGTGACTGTCCTACCTACTGCACCTGTACAAGGTGCTGGGGCGTGTGAGCAGGCATTCCGGAACCAAAGGAAGAGATGCTATAGCTGTTTGTCCCTTCGTCTCGCTGTCTATATGATAAATCTCTACCTGGGTAAATGTGTAACCTGTCCTAGTGCTCGTCTTTTATCTATAACTCACTCAACGTTGCTACCATCCGGTAGTCAAAACTGCTTCTGTGAGTTGTCAAGTGGACAGTGTGTGCCACAGGTCACCTCATCACTGTGTCCTTACGGGTGTCTGTGGATGACCACGACTGACCGCCATCAAGACAAGGCCACTCACCTCATACTTTTGCATCTCCTGCTGGAGGTGGTCCAGCTTCTGTGCGTTCTCCTCCAGTTGCTTACTTGTGCTGGCTGGGTCACCCATCGCGGGGTTGTTCTCATAGACTTCACGCATCTTCTGAAGGCCGTCTCTGTAGGCACAATAACACGTGTACATGCACGCATGCACACATACACGTATACACATGCATATACACACACACATGCACAAGGACATACATACACGCATGCACGCACGCACGCACACATACACACATACGTATGCACAAGCACACACACGTACATGCATGCCCGCACTCGCACACACATATGTGATAATTTAATAACTTTCTCCTGAACCAAGTTCTCAAAAACCAAGCTCAGAGATGCATAAATATTGTAGTAAATTACCAGCTAAATGTAAGCCTTAGAATTGTAACACAAGCTGAAATTTCATATTTACAAAGAACAAACTGTAAGCATTCACTGAAGAATTCAATGACCAAGCAACTGACCTCTCTGCTGTCTCCTTGGCCATTGTCGCTCGCAGAGCTTCTATCTTCTGGTTGAGTTTCTTCTTCTGTTGGTTCGGAGGCAGATGACTGTAGTCATCCTTCGAGTCATCCAGCTACAACAGGTCAACACAGAGGTCAAAGGGTGCACAGGTCAACAAAGAGGTCAGTGGGTGGACAGGTCAACATAGATGTCAGTGAGTAGATGGTCAATGCAGTGGTCATTGGGTGGAAAGGGCAACACAGGTCACCAGTTAGTGCAGAGGTCAATGTGTGGACAGGTCAGATAAGATATACTTGTGTACATACATTATTTACATATATACTTGTGTACATACATTATTTACATATATACTCATACAAATATTGTTTATAGCTGACACGACACACACTCACACACCATGCACGCACACACGCACGCACACACACACGCACGCACGCACACACACACACACACACCCACGCACGCACACATGCACACACACGCACACACACACACGCATGCACACCATGCACACACACACACGCACACACCCACGCACGCACACATGCACACACACGCACGCACACACCCATGCAACATGCACGCACACACACGCACGCACACACACACACGCACCATGCATGCACACACGCAAACACACACACCCATGCACGCACACACACACACGCACCATGCATGCACACACACACACGCACCATGCATGCACACACGCAAACACACACACCCATGCACGCACGCACACACACACGCACCATGCACGCGCACACACACACACGCACCATGCATGCACACACGCAAACACACACACCCATGCACGCACACACACACACACCGCACCATGCACGCACACACACACACGCACCATGCATGCACACACGCAAACACACACACCCATGCACGCACACACACACACACGCACGCACACACACTCACACACCATGCACGCACACACACACGCACACACACACACCCATGCACGCACCCACGCACGCACACACACACGCACCATGCACACACACGCACACCCGCACCCATGCACGCACCCACATACACACGCATGCACGCATGCACGCACCCACATACACGCACGCACGCACGCACGCACACATACACACACACGCACTGATGCACATCAACCCCCACATACATATACATACACAAAACATGCACACATAAACACAGGGATCAGCAGAAAAAAGTTAGTGTTAACTTAACAGCTTAAATAACCTTGCGAGTAGACAACATAGACTAAATCTCTGACAGGAACTCAGACATACAATGAAGAGTCTAAACCAATCGCCTCCGTAACTTACAAATTTCACTATCAACATTGCATCTAACCAGCTATATGTCCGATGACATATACTGAGCATCTGCTGTAAGCTTGACAGAATGTCCTGTTGACAGATTATCATTAAAACAAGGTTCTATTATTTGTCATCACAGTATGGACTGAGCCACACAGGTCAATATTTGACAACTGGACTAAATGGGTTGTCAATGTCTAACAAGTCAAAAATAAAATTATGATGCAAAAAGTTTTCATGTGACACATAACACGAGCTTTATACATATGACGTGTGGAATTCAGCAGGAAAACTGACTGTAGATAGTTTGTTAAGTTTTTGTAGTGTAGCTCAGTTTGTTAACAACTTACAGTTATTCTCCTGGTCTGTGTCATAAGAGATCGGCATCTACACAAGTTTTACCCTCCGTGAATCCCAGGAGCCCGTGTAGGCACGGACATTTATTTTTAAAAATGGATAAAAACCATTTTGACCAGTTGTCAAATACTAACCAAGGCACTTAACAACAAACAATAACCTTTGTTTTAATTAAACAAGCGATTTACTATAAACTTAGCCTATAGGTGAAGAGTGGCTGCAATCTTAGTAAAATATCTTCTTTCTCATTTGCCAAGGTTTTAACAACAGCAGCTATGCAATAGGGGAACCTATCAAGAAAATAAAGAACTTATCAAGAAAATAAATGTACACTTATGGGGGAATGGCTCAAGCAACACGTCTTCCTTCCTGGCCATATTCAAAGTGAAACTAAGATATTTATAAGGAGACGCAAAGTAAGATTGTGGTAGACGTGAATTGATGCTATCTACACCTGTCTGCTCCATCTCATCCAGCCTTGTCAGTTACATGATTGTGATTATTTTTAACATTACACTTTCACTCAAATACTTTTGTGGGTGAGTACAACATACAACACAAACATCACGGAATGTAATACAGGAAACATAAAACAAACAAAGTGTCGAAAAATTGTACAAAAATCACTTGTCTCAAAGATTACCTGTAGGATATGTTTCTGATCAAAACCTTCCACTGAAATGTCATAATCGCATAAAACACACTTACGATTCATGCAAACGGGATGTTAATTTTATCAATCACAGCGACACTAACCCTGAATATTACACTCAGTACATCTATTTTGACATGCGATATAGCAAAATAATCATGGAAAGTTAGATTAAAATGTGCATTACCTTGTAAAATGGCGAAATATGTACACACCAAACGTCTCGCTATTAAATTTCACCGTTACTGACAATACAAAAATGTGCAGACAGACAGAGTGCCATCAATTGCCACAAGAGGGCAGGCTCAACAATGGGATGTCAAAACAAAGAATGGAGGAGAGCACTTTCAAGACTTGGGAGCCAGCCTGTTAACCTGATGTTTTCCCTTTTTGTAGAACGTTGTGCAACATTTGAGACACAAACAATAACACTACTACAAAAAAGGCTAATTACACATAAACCTACAGTGCCTAGAGCCGACAGAGAAAACTTCAAACAGTAATATCACAGATGCACGCAGTAATTATTCCAAATGACTTGATTTGTGTATTTACCGTCACCAGAACGTGAACCTTTCAATGCTGCAAAACTACATGACGAAGCTACAAAACACAAGGTAGTCCATAACACCACACTATAGAGAATATAAATAACACTCGTTTGAAGAAAGAATTGAAACCTGTCAGATTTCTACAGTAAATACTCGACGGCAAACAGGAAGTCAGGAACGCCACCTGGTGGTGGTGCATGCTAACGTAAAACAACGCACACACAACACCACACCAAGTAGAAGCAAAGGCTGAACTGAAGTTGAATGTAAACCGTTTCAAGCAGAACACAAGCGTGTGACTGTTTGAGAGGGTGAAGAGGAGAAATAATAGACAGGTGTACCTACCAACAGTCCTATAATCTGTGCAAAGTGAAAGAGAGCATATGATTACCTCACCACCCGTCTTCACAGTTAACCACTGTAGCATGACACTTTCGTTGTATTTGACTGTGAGGCTAAATTTCTACTGTAACAACTTTAAAACATGTTTTACATTCTCTGGTGATTATTTACACCTGTAAGGTCCTGTATACAGTACACACAAGCCAACGGATTACCTTTGTACAGTACACAAGCCAACTGATTACCTTTGTACAGTACAGTACACACAAGCCAACTGATTACGTTTGTACACACAAGCCAACTGATTACTTTTGTACAGTACACACAAGCCAATGGATTACCTTTATAGAGTTCCTGAAATGTGACATTTTTACTGGCGTAGTTGACAACATGGCATGTATTTTTAGTAGTCAGCATAGCATGTAGTACGGGACTTAAATCACATTTGTGAAATGGTGAGAACTGACAGCTCAGTACTCATCTAAACTGGTCCAAAGAGCAACCTTTCAGTTCGTCAACAGTTCAGCTTTTCGCTGTCCATGTCTCCTGTGAATGTAGTCTCATGGCTTTACCAGTTAAACAGATCCACTCATGTCTATCTTGTGCTATCCTCTGCCAGATGGTGCTCTTCCAGAACTTGTCCAGTTTGTCTCTCCATCCTCTTGGCTGTGTTCCTCTGTACTGTTTCCCTTCATAAGGTTTCCAGGTGGTCATATGCAGTGTCCATTAGTCATCTGGTATTCTGTGGACGTACCTGTCCAGGTCCACTTCTGTCTTCTGGTTTCTGTGCTGTTCTCACGGCTAACTACACAGACGTTCCACACTTTGCACAATGGATCAGCCAGGGTTAGGTTGCATGCCTAACAACCCTGGCTTGTGAGACTGAGGCATGTAACCCATCTTAATGAGCTGAGTCGGATGCCAGCAAAACCGATTTCCGTAAATGCCGTTTTTGTGAAACAATTGCAAATTCAACAATTCTGAGATTTTTCCTGAATATAATTCTCTAGTATTCATTTAATTAGTTGTCACCATTGTCACTGTCTATTTGAGTCTGTTTTATGTATGTTGGTGTCATTTCGAAGAGCTATGCAACGCGTCTCCCTTGAATTGAAGGAATTATTCTCAATTTGGAAGTTTCTACCCCACACGTTTGGCGAGCCATAACTTGACATATAATTGACGAATCTTCTTACATGATGTGTGAAAGCTGCTCTTTCCAAAGGTACCAGTAATTCAATACTGAACATTTCCAACATGTGACTATTTTGTTAAGATGGGTCACATATAATTAATTTGATGCATGGAGATCACTGCAGTGTGCTCACTCAACCAACACAGACCAGCCACCTACAGACTGCGATGAGCAACAGATCATTTTCTCCTCCACCAATTTACTCACCTTTGACCCCCCAAAGATGCCAAACAGCCCTCCTCGCTTCTTTCCTTTCCCACCCGACATCGTCATTTTCTCGATGTTTTTCAACGTGGTCTTTGCCGAGTTCGAGTGGTTGTGGTTTTCCGACACGGTGCTGCTGGTGAGTTCTTCGAAGGGAATATCTGGTGGCGGCTCGAAACCTGACTTGTATTTGTCTACCACCAGCTTTATATCCTGAAGAACACAAACAAGGATATAGCAAAACTTTGGCGTGTCAAAATTTTGTTGGCAAGGGTAGTCGCGCGTTCTCCTTGTTTTTATCGCTCAGTGCAGCTTCTAAAGTCATTGCATTGGCTCCCTGTGCATTATCGCATCATTTTCAAGATTTGCACAATAGCCTATCAAGCACTCTCGTCTACACAACCAGCATATTTAAATATATAAACATATTTAAACTAAAACATTGTTTGTAAATGTTTCAACTCTGTGTCTGTGAATTAGTTTTTTAGTACCTTACGTTTATTTTTAGGCATCTTAATAACTACAATCATTACAATATGAATGTTATGTACTCATATTATTAGTTTTACTGATGTATTTTCAAACCTTTTATGTTCATACCATTGAATGGAACATTAACCAGGCATTTTATGATTTATATAGAAATTCATATTGTAATTATTATAGTTATTAAGATGCCTAAAAATAAACTGTATATATATATATATATATATATATATATATATATACATACATACATACATACATACATATACACATGTAATATACTACGTACATACATATATATGACATACATACATACATACATACATACATACATACATACATACAGTCATGTTTTATATATATATATATATATATATATATATATATATATATATATATATATATGTGTGTGTGTGTCTGTGTGTATAAGTATAATATAGTGTTTATGTTGCCAGAAGACACCTACATGTGTACTTTGGATGCTGTTGGCTGCCTTGACAATGCCGTCGAGACATGCGTTGACAATGGGCATGACGTTGCGTTCTATCTCTGCGCCCTGTATCAGGGAGTTCTGTATGTGGTGTATTCTCTTCTCCTCCATGTCCTGTAGTTGCTGCTCACACAAAACGATACACCATGCAATAACATGATACACCATGCAACAAAATGATACACCATGCAAAGACTTAGCAACACGTTGCTGACAATTTGTTTAAGGAAATTATTTCCCTCCTTTTTAATATTGTAATTATCAATGTCTTTTACATGTAGCAATTATTTATCACACTTTATTTATTATTGTTATTTTAGTATGTTATATTTGTCATATTCTGTCATGTATCTGTCTGTGTCTATACAAGAACCACAATAGAAATAAGTGGCATCCTTATATTTATTGTACTTTGTATTTATATTTTATATATATTTGTATAATGTTTACATTTTACATTAAATAAAATCAACCAAAGTGTGAAGACTCAAATAAGTTATTTATTATATTAAATAAAAACTGCATGAATGTTTTGAAGATGACAAGAAATGAATGGTAGATGCCACACAGAAGGTTTGGAGAAATGATGTTTCAAGCAGACCGTTATGACTGCAATCTCCCACCCGGTCGTCCACGTTGTTTCTCTCAGGTGTTGCCATGGCGACATGGTTGCCACGACGACAGCTGCATGGGTACTCACCTGGAAGATCTGTGGCATGAGTATGTGGTAGTGGTCGTATCGGGCCTTGTTTGTCTTCTGTAGTTCCGAGGCGTACTCTGTCTTACATTCCTCGCACTGTCTCTCCCGCAGGATCCTCAGGTTCTTGGCCTACGACAGACAATAATGGTAATAATATGTGTAGAGCACAGTTTTCATAACATTCTCAAAGCGCTGTAACAAATTAAACTATTTTAAAGTATTAAAATGAGATCAATACTAAATCAAGATTAATTATGACTCTATTTGCCTACATGTCTGTACACTGACACCTAAACACATACTACGAGCACAAACCATACTTCTGCATGCACACACACACTCGTCAATAAAAACCGATTTGTGCATACAAATGACATACAAACACATGTCAACTGGCCTGGATGTATACAAGTTTACATCAACATGTCCACTAAAAACTGTGACTGGCTAAAAATGTCTCCTGCATAAAGCCCTGACGACAGTCACGATATTGACTGGACGTGTTCTAGATAGCTATTTCTGTCTCATATGCAGACAAGGGCTGAACAATAAACGTCACAAACTGACAGATTCCTTCAGTGTTGTGGAAATATCACCCGCCACTGTCACCTACCATGACAGAAAATCGTCACTAGTTACCTTTTCTATGTCAGCTCGTGATAAGTTGATGTCGTCGTAGGCCTTCTTGTAAGCCTCCTGTGCTCTCTCCGATTCTCGGAACCCTTTCTCGTATTGCTTTTTTGTCTGTCAACATAACGGTTGGTCTGAGACACATACACATGGATATCAGCTTTACTGCATAAACAGTGGAACTGACAGACAGACAAGACGGCAGTTGTGAGAGGGAGAGGGATAGGGAGAGGGAGATGGAGAGGGAGAGGGAGAGGGAGAGGGAGAGGGAGAGGGAGAGGGAGAGGGAGAGAGATATTATTAACCTTTTAATCATTATTGTAGTTTATAATAGCTTAATAATAGTTTGTGGATATTTTCCCGGTTTTTGAAGATGGATTATCCAAATATATGGTGGCCACAATGGCTGAAGGCAGTATTTTAACCAGTGATTTGCCCCGATTTGCTTTGGATAGTTTATTTCATAGTTTTGGTGGATAAACTATATTGGATTATGAGGTTTGAAACTACGATGATGTTGGTGAACTTAACAACGAAACTGACCGTGATAGTGGCAGTATTTTTGATTGATATTCAGACGCCAGTGATGATGACACTGACAGAGTGAGCCGGGAGGAAGAGTGGTAACCACGTTGTCACTTGTCAGCGTAATATAACACAGCTCTTTTTACTCACTCGGTATTGTACTCTTCATAAATATATAACATCCCTATTCATAAAATGCATATGTTGTCAAGAAATCACACTCCCTGTGAATGCAGCACTCAGTGGTCGCAGAAGATCAGGGAAGCAGGAATGAAATGGTTAACCTTTGCTTTTCTAAACCTGCCCCCAACAACTTGTACGTACCCTCTCAAACTTAGCTGTCTGTTCTTGCAGGCACGTGTTCTGGCGGTCCGCATCTTGTAAGATCTACAGGCAACACAAGGAACCAGTGCATTATGGGTACGGAGGATGAATGAGGCAGTGCATTGTGGGTACTGAGGCTTATTAAGATAGTGCACTGTGGGTGTGAAGTCTATATGTGATAGCATGTTGTGGGAATGGAGGCTGAATAAGGCAGTGCAATTTGTATGGCTGTTGAATGAAGCAGTGCATTGTGGGTATGAGTGCTGTTGAATGAAGCAGTGCATTATGGGTACGGGAGTTGAACGAGGCAGTCTGCTATCGCCTTGCGGGCATGGACGCTGAACGAGGCAATGTAATGTGGGTATGAAGGCTGACTGAGACTGTCTATTGTGTGTAGGAAGACTGAACGAGGCAATGTAATGTGGGTATGAAGGCTGACTGAGACTGTCTATTGTGTGTAGGAAGACTGAACGAGGCGATGTAATGTGGGTATGAAGGCTGACTGAGACTGTCTATTGTGTACGAAGACTGAACGAGGCAATGTAATGTGGGTATGAAGGCTGACTGAGACTGTCTATTGTGTGTAGGAAGACTGAATGAGGCAATGTAATGTGGGTATGAAGGCTGACTGAGACTGTCTATTGTGTGTAGGAAGACTGAACGAGGCAATGTAATGTGGGTATGAAGACTGACTGGGACTGTCTATTGTGTGTAGGAAGACTGAACGAGGCAATGTAATGTGGGTATGAAGGCTGACTGAGACTGTCTATTGTGTACGAAGACTGAACGAGGCAATGTAATGTGGGTATGAAGGTTGACTGAGACTGTCTATTGTGTGTAGGAAGACTGAACGAGGCAATGTAATGTGGGTATGAAGGCTGACTGAGACTGTCTATTGTGTGTAGGAAGACTGAACGAGGCAATGTAATGTGGGTATGAAGGCTGACTGAGACTGTCTATTTTGTGTAGGAAGACTGAACGAGGCAATGTAATGTGGATATGAAGGTTGACTGAGACTGTCTATTGTGTGTAGGAAGACTGAACGAGGCAATGTAATGTGGGTATGAAGGCTGACTGAGACTGTCTATTGTGTGTAGGAAGACTGAACGAGGCAATGTAATGTGGGTATGAAGGCTGACTGAGACTGTCTATTGTGTGTAGGAAGACTGAACGAGGCAATGTAATGTGGGTATGAAGGCTGACTGAGACTGTCTATTGTGTGTAGGAAGACTGAACGAGGCAATGTAATGTGGGTATGAAGGCTGACTGAGACTGTCTATTGTGTACGAAGACTGAACGAGGCAATGTAATGTGGGTATGAAGGCTGACTGGGACTGTCTATTGTGTGTACGAAGACTGAACGAGGCGATGTAATGTGGGTATGAAGGCTGACTGGGACTGTCTATTGTGTGTAGGAAGACTGAACGAGGCAGTGTAATGTGGGTATGAAGACTGACTGGGACTGTCTATTGTGTGTAGGAAGACTGAACGAGGCAATGTAATGTGGGTATGAAGGCTGACTGAGACTGTCTATTGTGTGTAGGAAGACTGAATGAGGCAATGTAATGTGGGTATGAAGGCTGACTGAGACTGTCTATTGTGTGTAGGAAGACTGAACGAGGCAATGTAATGTGGGTATGAAGGCTGACTGAGACTGTCTATTGTGTGTAGGAAGACTGAACGAGGCAATGTAATGTGGGTATGAAGGTTGACTGAGACTGTCTATTGTGTGTAGGAAGACTGAACGAGGCAATGTAATGTGGGTATGAAGGCTGACTGAGACTGTCTATTGTGTGTAGGAAGACTGAACGAGGCAATGTAATGTGGGTATGAAGGCTGACTGAGACTGTCTATTGTGTGTACGAAGACTGAACGAACTGGTGCATTATGGGCATGTAGACTTAGTGAAGTAGTGCATTGTGGGAAGAAAAGATAGCGCAACTCTGTTGGCATAATTGGCCGTATGACAAACTATAGGACAGAGGCTCCAATGTGTACTCAAGATCTTTATCAAATTAATCATGTCATGTCAAGGGATTTAAATTCCTTCCAGTCAGACCACTTGATTTGGAATTATTAAGGGTCTGGCAAAGAACCCATGGGCCAACAGACCCCTGCCCAATTTGAACCATGTGTAGGTCAGTGAATGTAACTGCTAGTACAATGACAACACAATGACGTCACGATGGAGTAAATTCAATTCACCCGTTTCTTATCTGTCTTCAGTTGTTGTATGAGTGTGTGTAGTTGTTTCATGATGGCCGTGGAGAAGTTCTCCGCGATCACCTCATGCTGCCCAGCGATGTCATTCACTTCTTTGAGCAAGTCAAGAAACCCTTTCGCATATGAGAACCTGCAACAGAGGGCGCTGTATACATGCACTGGTCGTCTAGTTCTGCTGTGACACCACTAAGGGTTTGCTGGTGCGTACATTTCAACAACTGTAAAATTCCATGCTTTTTCTATGCTTTCAGGGGCTTTTGTCAACAAATTCTATCCACAATCTACTCGCTAGTTAGGCACACTGGTCGCACCAAACCTGTATTTTAATCATTTGTAAGTTTATTCGTATTACAAAATTCTAAGTAAAACCCAGTTTAGTGTGTTTACAGCTGTCTAAGACATAACGTTGCTGAACCGTGGTTAAAAAACTGAACTAGTCCTCTAAGTTAAATTTTAAAGTTAAAATGATTTAACTTTTTGAAATGTCAGTATCTAATGATGAGGACACACTGATGGCATGTCAGTTGCTGGACCAGGAAGCAGCCCCAGTTACTGCCCTGGAGTAAGATCCTGGTTGACAGTTACTCCAACACACATTACATTTACCACCTGCGTGGGAGGGATCTTTTCCTTCCCCTGGCACAGACACCAGACAGAGGGGCACAGAAGGCTTTTGGTCCCACTTCCGTAAAATCACAGGCAAAGTGGGAGATAACAATGCTGCCTCTACACAAGAGCAGGCGACACACAAACCCAACCACCAGTGCCGTGCCCCAACCAACAGTGCCATGCCCCAACCAACAGTGCCAGTGCCCAACCAACAGTGCCGTGCCCAACCAACAGTGCCGTGCCCAACCACCAGTGCCGTGCCCCAACCAACAGTGCCGTGCCCAACCACCAGTGCCGTGCCCAACCACCAGTGCCGTGCCCAACCAACAGTGCCGTGCCCAACCACCAGTGCCGTGCCCCAACCACCAGTGCCGTGCCCCAACCAACAGTGCCGTGCCCCAACCACCAGTGCCGTGCCCCAACCAACAGTGCCGTGCCCAACCACCAGTGCCGTGCCCCAACCACCAGTCCCGTGCCCCAACCACCAGTCCCGTGCCCCAACCACCAGTCCCGTGCCCCAACCAACAGTCCCGTGCCCCAACCAACAGTCCCGTGCCCCAACCAACAGTCCCGTGCCCCAACCACCAGTGCCGTGCCCCAACCACCAGTCCCGTGCCCCAACCACCAGTGCCGTGCCCCAACCAACAGTCCCGTGCCCCAACCAACAGTCCCGTGCCCCAACCACCAGTCCCGTGCCCCAACCAACAGTCCCGTGCCCCAACCAACAGTCCCGTGCCCCAACCAACAGTCCCGTGCCCCAACCAACAGTCCCGTGCCCCAACCAACAGTCCCGTGCCCAACCACAGTCCGTGCCCCAACCACAGTCCCGTGCCCCAACCAACAGTCCCGTGCCCCAACCACCAGTGCCGTGCCCCAACCAACAGTCCCGTGCCCCAACCAACAGTCCCGTGCCCCAACCAACAGTCCCGTGCCCCAACCAACAGTCCCGTGCCCCAACCAACAGTCCCGTGCCCCAACCACCAGTCCCGTGCCCCAACCAACAGTCCCGTGCCCCAACCAACAGTCCCGTGCCCCAACCAACAGTCCCGTGCCCCAACCAACAGTCCCGTGCCCCAACCAACAGTCCCGTGCCCCAACCAACAGTCCCGTGCCCCAACCAACAGTCCCGTGCCCCAACCAACAGTCCCGTGCCCCAACCAACAGTCCCGTGCCCCAACCACCAGTCCCGTGCCCCAACCAACAGTCCCGTGCCCCAACCAACAGTCCCGTGCCCCAACCAACAGTCCCGTGCCCCAACCAACAGTCCCGTGCCCCAACCACCAGTCCCGTGCCCCAACCAACAGTCCCGTGCCCCAACCACCAGTGCCGTGCCCCAACCACCAGTGCCGTGCCCCAACCACCAGTCCCGTGCCCCAACCACCAGTGCCGTGCCCCAACCAACAGTCCCGTGCCCCAACCAACAGTCCCGTGCCCCAACCACCAGTCCCGTGCCCCAACCAACAGTCCCGTGCCCCAACCAACAGTCCCGTGCCCCAACCAACAGTCCCGTGCCCCAACCAACAGTCCCGTGCCCCAACCACCAGTCCCGTGCCCCAACCAACAGTGCCGTGCCCAACCAACAGTGCCGTGCCCAACCACCAGTGCCGTGCCCCAACCACCAGTCCCGTGCCCCAACCAACAGTCCCGTGCCCCAACCAACAGTCCCGTGCCCAACCAACAGTGCCGTGCCTCAACCAACAGTGCCGTGCCCAACCAACAGTGCCGTGCCCAACCACCAGTGCCGTGCCCAACCACCAGGCTCCCACTTCTCAGTGTTACAAAGAACAGCAGAATCGTTTTTATTGTCGGGACTTAAAATGTCTGATAATGCAGCACAACACTGTCCATGTCCCACACAAACGAATGGTCACTATGGAAGTAAACATGTGCTGATAAAAGACAAGAACAAACAGAAGAGGACAGACAGGTATACACCACACCTGTCACATGTACACACACCACACCTGTCACAGGTACACACACCACACCTGTCACAGGTACACACCACACCTGTCACAGGTACACACCACACCTGTCACAGGTACACACACCACACCTGTCACAGGTACACACACACACCTGTCACAGGTACACACCACACCTGTCACAGGTACACACACCACACCTGTCACAGGTACACACCACACCTGTCTCAGGTACATAACACACCTGTCTCAGGTACACACCACACCTGTCTCAGGTACACACCACACCTGTCTCAGGTACACACCACACCTGTCTCAGGTACACACCACACCTGTCTCAGGTACACACCACACCTGTCTCAGGTACACACCACACCTGTCTCAGGTACACACCACACCTGTCACAGGTACACACCACACCTGTCTCAGGTACACACCACACCTGTCACAGGTACACACCACACCTGTCACAGGTACACACCACACCTGTCTCAGGTACACACCACACCTGTCACAGGAACCCACCACACCTGTCACAGGTACACACCACACCTGTCTCAGGTACACACCACACCTGTCTCAGGTACACACCACACCTGTCTCAGGTACACACCACACCTGTCACAGGTACACACCACACCTGTCACAGGTACACACCACACCTGTCTCAGGTACACACCACACCTGTCACAGGTACACACCACACCTGTCACAGGTACACACCACACCTGTCACAGGTACACACCACACCTGTCACAGGTACACACCACACCTGTCTCAGGTACACACCACACCTGTCTCAGGTACATACCACACCTGTCTCAGGTACACACCACACCTGTCACAGGTACACACCACACCTGTCTCAGGTACACACCACACCTGTCACAGGTACACCACACCTGTCACAGGTACACACCACACCTGTCACAGGTACACACCACACCTGTCTCAGGTACATACCACACCTGTCTCAGGTACACACCACAACTGTCACAGGTACACACCACACCTGTCTCAGGTACACACCACACCTGTCACAGGTACACACCACACCTGTCACAGGTACACACCACACCTGTCACAGGTACACACCACACCTGTCACAGTGTCACCTACTCTGCGCTAGCTGCAGCACACCAAGACAGATGTCCACATAAACCTGGCCTCTGGGCAATGGTGGGTTTTCAATATGTAATTACATAACCTTGGGCAGGTGATATTAAGGTGAATGGCCCATCTAAGTAATAGGCAAAAGTTGTGGTGAAAATTCCACATAACTTCCTAATCCCTCAGCACATTTAAATTGTGTCTATAATAGACTTTATATGCATTTAATTAAATTTAATTATAGATTATTGTATTGTAAAATTAAACAAACTTTCCAAAATATTTGGATAAGTAATCATTTTACAATAAATATTTTTTGATTATACAGTGCATAACATTTTAGATATTAATTAAATCAATTACTCGATGAAAATGCCATGGTTACAGTAGTTACATAGATTACCAAGGATTATGTATAAACGTTAAAAAGTCCAAATTAATCCTTGCTGTTCTTCTGTGCATGAAAAACACATCAGACTATAAAAAAGTATTGAAATAAATGTGCACATGAATGCAATGTTGCTAGAGTAAAATAAATAAATGGTTGCTCTAGACAGCCTACGAATGTGGGAATTTGGTGCCAAGTGAAGTCACTAACATGGTCCATGGGGAATTACATTATCAGGCCAAGACAATTAAAAACAAGGCGAGTGTTTTCTCACAGTCAACGGAGGAAGCTCCATATGGTTTGAATGGCAGGAAACAGTAAGAATTAATAACCAAGATCACCATCTAACTCGCTTTTATTCACAAAGAACCTAGACATACACCATTGTAGCTTGTGTCTATCCTTAGCCTAGGGCGTGGAATGTTTTAACCCTTCTGATTGAATTAACCCTTTACCATGGCCAGTGAAACAATGACTTAGTAGGCATGCTTGCCAACCACACAACAGTTGAAGCCAGCAGCCTGTCAGGTCAGTTGTGGGGAGGGCATAAATCATGGCACACCAACGGACTATATACGCAGAAACACAAATGTCAAAGGCTTGTTTTCTGGGAATGCCCCTACCATTTTTAGAATTACTCCCTGCGATAAGCTGTGACACTGGTCCCAGGAATGCACCTGGTTTTCTCTTAGCACTGTAGCAAAAGTACTAACACTAATCTTAAATGTAAGTCCCACAATTTCTAACAAATACATTTACACATCTCGTGTAAATCCTCAGCTGAACTGACTTTTTCACTGTCACTGATGTGAAACTGTTTAACAGCAAACACTGTTTATGATTCATACAGGTTCTGCCATTGCTTCTGCTCTGTGAATGAAGGAGGAAGACGCCTTTGAACTGGACAATCACAATCACGGCAGAAGAGGGCAAAGATCTGTCTATCTACTCGGACAATTGCCAAAACACACAGGCCAAAAAATCTGCAACACAGCCTCGACCACACCTAGGTACACACATCAGCCAAAAGAGATTACTGCATTAAACTGTCAGACTCGTCTGCTGAATCACATCAATATCAGAAGTGGAAATGACTAACCCTACAATGGATAAGGGGTCAGATCATAATGTTATCATCACTCAGTGTGAGACAGTCTTTTCATCTCCTGTTGCATAGTCGTCCCCAGGTGTAAATTATGATAAAAATTATAATACAATTTTCACCTACCTAACAGAATGTTCATCCCGAGCTAGTATTGCAGTATGATAGTTCCCTTTTTTATTAATTTTCATCACTTACAGTCTAAACACAGATTTGAGTGACAAACAATTGGAAGGTGATCCACAATAAAAAATTGCATTAAAATTTGGTTTACCTCAGGTCGGTGAAAATACAATTTAAAAAAAAACCAAATGGTGCTTTTGTGTGCAGCAACAAATTGCAGACCTTACTAGATTTGAGCGTGGGTTTGAAATGGAAAATCAATAGTAACCAGTGTCCCAAAGGCTGACAAATGAGGAATGCCTTAATAGTTGACTGATGACTCAAGAGACTGGGACACGGAACAAGACCAGCTAGAGACAACATCATGTCGCTGTGGTAGAATAATCTGCAAACTTGTAATTGCCAGCATTAAGAAAATGCTTGAAATGATAGTAAAGTCTAACTGGAATGATGTATAATGATAATAATATGACATCATGATTATTGATTAACTGCCTATGGGTGTAATATTAACAGGATGTTAATAAAATGCAGATTATGACCCATATTCCTTACTTGTGCTTATACTTTTCATCATAATACAGACCAACCCTAGCACTGTCAAGATGACATTGTGCTATTATAGACACAACAGAGCTACATTGTCAGGCATTTCTAATACACTGTATGTAACATTTTTGAACTTGAATGAACAATTGAACACCTGACGCCAATTTCACTGACATTGCGAAGGGCTCCCATGCCCAATTTAGCTCTTAAAATTGATTCTGCTCCTTAACAGTGATATTGTATACCCGAAAAATATCAACACCATGATGCGTCAGTGGGACAATGTGGCTGGTGTGTCACTGATGGAAATAGTGTCCTCAGTAATATGACAATGGTTGATGGGTTTTGAAAAAGCTCCTTTAATTTAATAAAAAAATGTTTTATTAAAGATGAATTATTCTTAAAAGTTCTTTATTGTAGTGAAACAGTCACCTGATCATTCTAAGTAAATAAATAAATAAATAACAGTACATGTTGTTGTGATGGTCATGCCTTCACACCAGCTTCAGATGTGTCCCTGGCTGTATAGCCAGTTGTCACAGCATCATAGCAATTGGCCAGCAGGTCTCGGAAATTAAACGGAGGTTCACAGCTAAATTAGCTATGCTTTGTAGTGGAGTAAAAAATCCCTGACATTTTTGGCCTTGTGGATTATTATTATGATGAATATAATTTTTTTTCATTGTTCCGACTATCTCAATTTAAACCACAAAATTGCATGCTGTATATCCACTAGTGCATATACTATACTTAATTAGAACAACATTGGCTGTACTCGATGTGTCAACGGTTATTTTGGGAACCCTCCATTGACAAATTTCTGAGAGGATCCAGTTGTCTTGTGTAGCTGCAGCTCTAATTGGCATCTTATTCAACCCTGCAGACAATCAGAAGGAAGATAGTTGAAATGGGTGGAGATGAGGTGTGTTAGTGCAGTGGCTAGCACACGGTCGACTGGCACACGGTCGACTGGCACACGGTCGACTGGCACACGGTCGACTGGCACACGGTCGACTGGCACACGGTCGACTGGCACACGGTCGACTGGCACACGGTTGACTGGCACACGGTCGACTGGCACACGGTCGACTGGCACACGGTCGACTGGCACACGGTCGACTGGCACACGGTCGACTGGCACACAGTCGACTGGCACACAGTTGACATGTCTGAGTTCTCAGTTCAGGACTCAGACTGAATCTGATAATAATTGATTGTATATTTTGTGTGGAACATTGGCTCTTAATTTCATACTGCAGATGACATTACTGTTGGACCAACTGTTGGTTAGAACTGTGACTTCTGTCTCAATCACAGACACAATGAACTGACTAGGAAGACAGGCACCAGTGACCAGCCTCAGCACCAGTGACCAGCCTCAGTACCAGTGACCAGCCTCAGTACCAGTGACCAGCCTCAGCACCAGTGACCATCCTCAGTACCAGTGACCAGCCTCAGCACCAGTGACCAGCCTCAGTACCAGTGACCAGCCTCAGTACCAGTGACCAGCCTCAGCACCAGTGACCAGCCTCAGCACCAGTGACCAGCCTCAGCACCAGTGACCAGCCTCAGCACCAGTGACCAGCCTCAGCACCAGTGACCAGCCTCAGCACCAGTGACCAGCCTCAGCACCAGTGACCAGCCTCAGCACCAGTGACCAGCCTCAGCACCAGTGACCAGCCTCAGCACCAGTGACCATCCTCAGCACCAGTGACCAGCCTCAGTACCAGTGACCAGCCTCAGCACCAGTGACCAGCCTCAGCACCAGTGACCAGCCTCAGTACCAGTGACCAGCCTCAGTACCAGTGACCAGCCTCAGTACCAGTGACCAGCCTCAGTACCAGTGACCAGCCTCAGCACCAGTGACCAGCCTCAGCACCAGTGACCAGCCTCAGCACCAGTGACCAGCCTCAGTACCAGTGACCAGCCTCAGTACCAGTGACCAGCCTCAGCACCAGTGACCAGCCTCAGCACCAGTGACCAGCCTCAGCACCAGTGACCAGCCTCAGCACCAGTGACCAGCCTCAGCACCAGTGACCAGCCTCAGCACCAGTGACCAGCCTCAGCACCAGTGACCAGCCTCAGCACCAGTGACCAGCCTCAGCACCAGTGACCAGCCTCAGCACCAGTGACCAGCCTCAGCACCAGTGACCAGCCTCAGCACCAGTGACCATCCTCAGTACCAGTGACATTCCTCAGCACCAGTGACCAGCCTCAGCACCAGTGACCAGCCTCAGCACCAGTGACCAGCCTCAGCACCAGTGACCATCCTCAGCACCAGTGACCAGCCTCAGCACCAGTGACCAGCCTCAGTACCAGTGACCAGCCTCAGCACCAGTGACCAGCCTCAGCACCAGTGACCAGCCTCAGCACCAGTGACCAGCCTCAGCACCAGTGACCAGCCTCAGCACCAGTGACCAGCCTCAGCACCAGTGACCAGCCTCAGCACCAGTGACCAGCCTCAGCACCAGTGACCAGCCTCAGCACCAGTGACCATCCTCAGCACCAGTGACCAGCCTCAGCACCAGTGACCAGCCTCAGCACCAGTGACCAGCCTCAGCACCAGTGACCAGCCTCAGTACCAGTGACCAGCCTCAGTACCAGTGACCAGCCTCAGCACCAGTGACCAGCCTCAGTACCAGTGACCAGCCTCAGCACCAGTGACCAGCCTCAGCACCAGTGACCAGCCTCAGTACCAGTGACCAGCCTCAGTACCAGTGACCAGCCTCAGCACCAGTGACCAGCCTCAGTACCAGTGACCAGCCTCAGTACCAGTGACCAGCCTCAGCACCAGTGACCAGCCTCAGCACCAGTGACCAGCCTCAGTACCAGTGACCAGCCTCAGCACCAGTGACCAGCCTCAGCACCAGTGACCAGCCTCAGTACCAGTGACCAGCCTCAGTACCAGTGACCAGCCTCAGCACCAGTGACCAGCCTCAGCACCAGTGACCAGCCTCAGTACCAGTGACCAGCCTCAGTACCAGTGACCAGCCTCAGTACCAGTGACCAGCCTCAGCACCAGCATAAGAAAGTTGTTTTGGTGATTATATTTTGAAAACCATTTCACTCAAACCTCATTACTCAATCAAGTTCTAACCACACATATTGACACAAACACACACAGGGACTGGAGACGACTCATGTCACACCTCGACACCCTGTCCAGGGACACCTGCTGTCTTAAGGGGATAATACACACAGACAAGGAAGGAGAAAAAAGACAGGACCAAAGAAGGAAACAGGGGTTGAGTCATCCATTCCTAGGTCAAGGCATCTCTACATGAATGTCACAGGGTGGCACATCCATGACACGTTCTGTACATCTACATGACAGATGCAATCTACCAAATGTGTTACAGTGACAAGGCTCAGTTTTACTCCATAACACTTTCCAGGAACAGGGAGTTTATTGCCACCTCTCCCAGTCACACCAGCCGGCTGTCAGCCAAGCTGTGAGTGCTTGACCCAGTTAGGATATGCATGCCCAGTCAGCCGGAACGCGATATGTTCAAACAATAAGTCCACCCCATACACCCGGTCATAAAGTGCAGTCACACGGCATATTTCACAGGACAACAACATGCTATTGGGTAGCTAGCTGTCAATGAAAAACAGAAGTCACATGGAGTACATGATGACCTGTCAATCACTGACAGAAACAATGGGGCCACCTGACCACGGTTTCAATAAAATCCCAATTCTTTCAAATCCCAGACACACATGGTTACTCCATATTGCCCCAGTCCCCTCAGATGCTTGCCTGGTTCTAGACAGTGGTGGATATATAAGGTAAACAAATTTTATTAACCGACTAGATGCAAATATTTGCAGTGTAGCTGAAATCTTTCTACAAAGATTTAAATTGGTAAACCCCCTAAATAAAATTCAGCTACACTATGGATCTGCCAGTTCCTGGACCTTTGCCCGTCACTTGTCATTTCCCCTGACATTTGTCACCCAGTCATTTCACCCTTTCCTTATGAACTGGAAATCCAGTCTTTACCCCACTTTTAGTTTTTAAGGGTGTATATAGGGATCACCTTAGCATTTCACATAGCTATGTAACATGAGGGGCAAAAGATTGGGAATATGGTGGCATAAAACCTTTGGGTGGGTGGGGGGGGCATAAAACCTTTAGAGCAACTGGTGGGGCGCAAGGCTTTATGCAGAGACCTGTCCACCCATCATTCTGGACTAGTAGAAATATGGGTGGGCAGATGGTGGATGGGTAAAAAAGGAAGGAACAAAAAGTCTTCCAAAATCATATATATATATTGTCAGCCTCACAAATGAGTATAAACAGGGTTTCGTGTGTCTTTTGTAGTTCATTTCAGGTCATAAAACACATTTCAAGTTTCTAAACAGATGTCTTTGGACCAAATATCACAGACACCAAGAAACCACATCTCTATCATAGACATACCTGCTTCACCTGGGTGTGTCAAACGGAACTAATAAATACAACTCTACACAATACACTCTCCACACGGGGCATTCACTTGTGAGAGAGTGCAATTGAGGAGATTTACAGCGGTACGCACAGAGGTCTTGATGCCAGGCTTATCTTGGTAAACTATCTGAGTCATTGTGTGACCTTCCACTGTTAGGATAGACTACAGACTACAGTGGTGAAGGCTTTCTACGACTGGTGGTGTATTTGTTGGGTACACAAAACTACACACTTCAGTAAGCTTTGCGAATGACAAAAGTATCGCACTCTGCCACACAGTTCCACACATATTCCACCACCACACTTATTCCACCACTACCACAACACAGTTCCATTCTTTTTTACCGCATAGTTCCACACATAATACACCACCACACAGTTCCACACTTATTCCACAGCCACCACCACACAGGTCCACACTTATTCCACCATCACTACCACCACCACCACACAGTTCCATACTTATTCCACCACCACCACCACCACCACCACCACCAGTCCACCACGTGTTCCACAGTTACCAGCATCAGATCTCTTCATCAAGACTACACTGCTTCAATTAACATTACAGAGTTGAAACACTTACTCATATTCTTCCTCTTCCTTCTTTTTCGGTTGGTAATTTCGTGTAAGTTTTCTGCAACAAAAGATCCACAGATTATAACACATGGCGCTACATTTCAATGGGTCTTACATTCAGCCTGGGGTGCTGCGAAGTTATCCCTCGAGTCGACCCACTAGATAATCTGAGAGTTAAATCCAATAAGACATCACCAGTAAGCAGTTAATTCTGACTTATCAGACCCAGTCTACTTATCTGACTTCTACAAATTATACTTCACCGCTTGACCATCTTAGTACAAATGAGCAGAGTAAATATGTTATGCTCAAGATGCAAAAGGCCTGGAAGGCTCCGTGCTCCTAGAGACTGTAACTCAGGCACTAACACTTTCTGGGGCCTACGTATGATCACATTTAGGGTCATACAATGCAAGTGAGTACACACAGCTCTTCACACAGTCACCCTGTCTACACAGGCAGCACTGGTGTTGGTACAACAGTTCCGTGTTACATAATCTTTCCAACTTCCCTGATGAACACTTCATGAAACCAGCCTATTATGTAGCAGTACCTCTGGGTAACTATGTAGTGCCATCAGACTTATACTAGATCTATTCAATCAAACTAGGGACTTGTACTTCTAACCTACCCGCAAAGACAACCACCTACAACCACATAGTTATCTCTTCCAAAGGATGGCATTTTTTTCTAGTATAACAAAATGAAGACGTCAGACCTAGAAGCCTACATCCCGCCTCCCTACAATGCCCAGTCCCTGTAGCTGCCAGCCAGTGACTGGCCCAGACAGCTAGCTGCTTCTCCTGCATGTTCCAGGGGACCATTTCACAAACATTGTTAAGAGCTCTTAAACTCAATTTTGCTCTGTAAAACCCAATTTAAACTTCAACAGTGATCTTGAATACCCGAAAACGGTCAACACCATGATGTGCCAGCGGTCACTGGCATGTCATGGAAATAGTGTCCTTAGTAACAGTAACATGGCAACAGATATTTACGTTTTTGAAGAAAAAACTCTTAATTTAACAATGGTTTTTGGCTTAATGATGAATGTTTAAGAGCATTTTTTTAGTGAGAGGGTCCCTTAGTCAGTCCCTCCCTAACTTATGTCTTGTCACGGATGTTGCTTGGAGTGACAACTTGGTGACCACTTGACCCATTACACCTGCTGACCGTTGAGTGGTGACACCTGGCAGTCGTGATCACCACCGGTCAAGCTCATCCTATAAGGATCTCAATATCCATCACACATAGACCCAAGCCTTGTTCGCTGGAATCCACTATTTTTACTTCAAATTCTGCATAGGTGTAAAAATTTGACAAGTTATATATATATATATATATATATATATATATATATATATATATATATATATATATATATATATATATATATATATATATATATATGTTGTATATATATATATACACACATATATATATGTATATATATATATGATATATAAAACATAATATTTATATATATATATATATATATTTATTTGTTTTGACTCAGCCTACCAAGGTTCTGCTAAACTAACATATGTAACTGTTTTTTATACTCAAGTGGTGAGCAAAAAAATCAATGACCCTTCTGATGATTTTTCTATATCATGGAAGTCTATAATAAAACGACATCCAAGTGAATACAAGGTTGACATTCCTCAGGAATTTATAAAATCTGTAAAATTGTATGCAAACAATCGATACAACAATGCAGCAGGTCAATATAGACTACTATACATGGATTATTTAAGATAAATACACAGATTAGGTTTTTACCAGCATAAAATACTGAATTGTTGAACAGATCTAACTTGCCAAAGATGTTGTGACCATAGAACACAGTTGAACACAGTTGCATACACTACTAGAACTATATAGTCTATAAGGGAATGATTAATGATCTACCTTTGTGTTTGGACTTACATTTAGATACTGTGTTTACACAAAACAGAACCAATCCTTTGTCATCTTGACTACAGTAGCCTGCTTGGTCCCTGGCCTGTTACTTGGCCTCATGTATCTCAGACTCCCTCCCCAGAGCAAGGGATCAGTCTCCAATCCTCCCAGCACCCAAGATAACAGGGGGAACCCACACTTCCCATGTGTACACGGAAGAAATGCCATACATTCCAACTGCAATTTCTTATTTAGTCTACATTCCTTAGACAAAACAGCCAAGCACATAACGTTATACTGTTTGTCAAATTTGTTTTGCAAAAAACAAAAGATTAACTTAACACTCACAAATGACAGATGTCCTACCCAGGTAAGCCTTTTAATCTGACTGAAAGATGTATCAGAGCACAGAAGAATGTCACTATAAAATCTGATTTAAATTAAACATGATATGAATAATATAGAATTTGTATGTGTTCTTCATACCTGTTGACATAACAAAATATACCTTCAATTAACATTACTGAATCTAAAATAACCTTACTTAATTGAAATACTTACTAAAACTTACTACACATTTGGCAAGTTTAAGCTTAAATAAACATCTCGGATATTTACTGTGTAATATATCCTTGTTTCATAATGACACTTGTACTAAGAATAGGTTTATGAACGCCCAGTGTACACAGTGATTTTTATTACTATGACTCATGCTATCTACACAGCACAAGGACAACATTGATAAGATGCCACCGATAACAACTTATAACAACTGATAACAACTTATAACAACATTCACACAGATTACAAGTCCCATATCAGGTCACATAGGGCTGATTTGAAATATCACAGTCGAATCCAAGCTGCGTCATACAGGAATGACCCCTGACCGTCAACCTCTCAAGTATATGTAGGACAGTGCAGACACTTCTAGAAATGACTTAATATTCAACTGGCATGGGACGGATTACAGCATGGAACACTGGACATAAGGCTTCATGTGGTCCAGTTGACCGCTATATGACAAAGAATGAATGAGTGAGATACGCTAGTAACTACCTCTACGTTGGTTTGACTTATGGTTTTGTAAGAAATGTGTTTGACTGTATGTGTTTTGCTATCACTGACTGAACTCATCCAAAGATCACAGGGTCACTACCACAAATTTTAGTGTTTGTGGGTAAATAACATTTCCTTTCATGTGATTTTATTCCTTGAAAATTGAACACAATTCCAGGCAATTTATGCCTGTAGTGGGGTAGGGTGATTTCAATTTTCAAGGAATAAAATCACATGAAAGCAATTGTTTTTTACGCACACTAAAGTTGCGGCAGTGACCCAGTGATCTTTGGATGGGTTCTGCAGTCTAGTTTGATACATGGTAAATAATATTTCTATAAATAAATTAAGTTGCCTCATTTTTGGCCTAGTGCCACGGGTTCTTTTAATGACATTCCTGCCCCCATAATAAACTGCCACTGTGTGTAGGATGCAGTTAAAATATGCATCTCAAACCAAACCAAAGCCAGCTGTTTTCAACAGCTTGAAGCCTCGAAATGTGCTTCGTTTTTGCGACACATTTCTTCAACAAATTGGTGAACAGGGAACTAAGACCAACTTCAACGTCCTCTCATATCACCATTACATTCGTTTCAGCCAAATAATAATCTGATATTCAGTGCATTAACACAACAGTGAAGCTACAGGGAGGTAGGTCAGCTGGTGATAACATAGCATGAATTAATGGACAATGGAAGCTTCAATATCAAACGCGAATCACAATGAAGCTCATTGATAGTCATTAAAAATTGGGTAAATATGCATAATCGAGGCAAGTCTGATGGGCTGAGAATAATGTGGAATTATTAGTTAATTGAATTCAAATGATATGTTAACAAAACACTAACAGCATGGTGTACTATGATATCATCTAAAGCAATCATTGTTAATGTTTTAAATAAAATGTATAACATGCAACTATGACACATGCTAAACTACAAACAGTGGAAATTAATCAGTGCAGAACATCCATGCATAAATTAATGTTCAAGTTGCAATTGCGATGAAGAAAATCAGGATAATTTTAGTGGATACACTCATATATGAATGTGTGTACATGTACATATTTCCAGCCTTACAATGAACGACATTCTTTGTGGTGACTTGCAACTGAATCATATACAATAAACCACCATTTCCCTGCACTGAAATAGGCCAGCAACAGAAGATTACGCTGTGAAAATTACACCCAATATTATTGATCAGTTTATCGTACATTCAATTGTGATTATAACACAGAACGGTGACGAATGTGATATCTTTACACAACATCTGTTACAGATCAAAACGCAGCCTGCCTCGAGTTCAGTTGTGTGAGTCGACGCGAAATCAAATTATTTATTGCTGGCAAACCGAAGTATTGATCAGCTCCATGGAACTGCCACAGAATCGGCGGCTGACAGGAAGTGCATTGGATGTGGCCGGGTTAAGATGTGAGATGGAGCCCTGCCTCCGGACCGGCAGCTGATATCTGTGTGTATCTAGCTGAATGAAGCCAATCTGTGTGCCGCAACGTCCGATACAGATTCTGCGTTTTATGCCTAAACCAATTGTCAAGACAATGTCACCAGAAACTGTTAAAGACACATTTTCTGCGTTGCTGTAAACACAATAAAGAGTGAATTTCAGAAACAAATTAGAAATGTCAGAGTCCTGGCATAAATGTCTTCTAATTGACACTGTATTGTTCCACAGCAGTAGACACAGTGTGTGGAAGATACTTAACTCTACACCATCTTGTGTAGTTCTGTTTACACTAAATCCAGCTTCATCGTGAGCAATGATGCACCACAGATTCGCCTTAGTGAACATGCATGCATGTCATCTTTCCATCTGTGTGCGTGCGACGCCGCGCGTGCACATGCGTCTGTATGTGGGGATAGGTGTGTGTATTTTTCTGTCTGTCTATAAACATGCATGGCCTGTGTGTGTGTGCATGCGCACGCACGCGCATGCGTGTGTATGTGTACAATTTGTGCCTATTTATCTGTTGCAACACAGTCTACACACACCTGTCTATTTGCCTGCATTTTATAGTGTCCCCAAGAATTTAAGGACTATGACATCTATGTATACCATATCGGCTCACAATGCTTACTGCACACAGCTCCAGGCAGACTGACTTGATAGGACTGAATGTGACACTGTGGTCAAACAATCAAACACAAAGGTCACACACAGTCCAAGAATGTACCTTTTGTGTATAGTGAAAGCAACAGCCAAGGTAGTGTCACACCCCTATAGACACAGTGTAGCACAAGTTAGTGTCACACCCCTATAGACACAGTGTAGCACAAGTTAGTGTCACACCCCTATAGACACAGTGTAGCACAAGTTAGTGTCACACCCCTATAGACACAGTGTAGCACAAGTTAGTGTCACACCCCTATAGACACAGTGTAGCACAAGTTAGTGTCACACCCCTATAGACACAGTGTAGCACAAGTTAGTGTCACACCCCTATAGACACAGTGTAGCACAAGTTAGTGTCACACCCCTATAGACACAGTGTAGCACAAGTTAGTGTCACACCCCTATAGACACAGTGTAGCACAAGGTCATACTAAATTATGTCATTATTTAATATTACATATTTTATACATCCTGCTTCAAATTCTGATAAAACAAATTTCTGTAGTCTATTAGCTACAGCTAATTTCAAAGTAACGAATGTGTTTTATTCCACAAAACGTAAAGGTAGAAATCTAACAATGTTTTCAAAGACATGACATTTTACTTAAAATCTAACTTTTGACATGTTCCCTGACACCGACAATAGACTCAACAATGAAAAGTGTCAATACATTGTCAGTGTGACAACAGTCAACACTGATACCAAGTCATAGGTCACTAATTACAGTGTCACATTACAAAGTCACAACTAGGGGGTCGGATTACAGCCACACTTACACCTTTGTGGTAGTTGATTGTGACACATTTGACATCATTTCACTGAACCTTGAAGTTATCAGAATCACTGACACCTTCCCTTTTGTTAAAACGATGCTTGTTCACTGGTTAGTAATATTTTAGTAATAATGAAACACATACATTCTGGCAACTGGCATGAAATCATTTCCTAGAAAGTCGTATGTTTTTTATTATTATAATACATCAGTATTTTGTTTCAAAAAAGATAATGTGTACAGTTTAATAAAATTATATTAATAAGAAACAATACATAGAATTTTTGTAGCCATCAAAACGTGATGATTTCATGACCCTAACATTAGGAAATCTGTTGTTTGGCAAATCCAATCCGTGAAATTATGCAATCATTCTGCTCCACTCAAAAAAAATCAAACAACTGTTAGACAATGACGTCATTCAGTTCTACATCCTGTCAAATGAAAAGTTTGTTACCTATGCAGTTTGGATGACTCAGAAAGATACGGCCAGCTGATGTGACTGACAGGGTGGGGTGGCCTTACTCCACATTAGGGTTGGTTCTCAGTCCGAATTTGAAATAACAAATTAAATAAGAATAACTTTTTATCAGATAATGCTGTACTTTAAAAATTATTCAAAATTAAACTTATAGTAACATAACATAAATACAAATTTGCAGTTGTTTATAAAATAGGAATTACTGCAGGAGTAACCAGTAACACTGAGGTGGCAGCACTGTCTAGCCCCATACGGATAACATTCAAACACAGGTAAAACCACCAGACTGTCTTCTCGTGAAGTTACGCAGCCAAGTGACAGTTGGTTAATTAAGCGAGACTAAAGAGTACTACACTAGGTCAGAAAGGTTAATTTCCAATATGGGGGTTTGCCATGACAGGGCTATAGGATTATCTGGCTCACCACTGGGTGTCTGATAATCTGGCATGTGGGAAATCTCTGTAGTATCCAGTTCACTTTTGGTATTTAGTTGCCAGTCACAGTATCCATACACAACTAACCTTTGAGGCTTGATGTCAGTACCATGACTTTAACCCTTGAGGCTTGATGCCAGTACCATGACTTTAACCCTTGGTGCTTGATGCCAGTACCATGTCAAATCATTATGCAGAGGACTTTGGACATTATTTAATTAAAGGATAAATTAATAATACCAGTACAGTATCGTGACTGAACTATTTGTAGACACAAACACGCAGATGGTACCAATCAGTTATTTATTTATAAATTGTATACAATAACTTGCCTGTCATGTGACCACTGAGCAACACAGAAAAACTTTGCTACACTTATAGTTTTAATGTTATTTGGTAGTAATATCAGACAGGTAGTGAGAACCTGTATTTTGCCATCTTTCTTGCCTTTAAAATGAATAATTCCTGCATTTGCCCCCTTTACCACCATCTATGCTTACTAAAAGCCCTACTTATCAAAATGAACATAAGTACATATTATTGTATTACACACTTAGGCCTAAAAAAGGTAAGTTCTTATATAGTGCAGTATCCTACCCCCACGATTGCTCAAAGCACTTTACACTTTACTTCCCTGACAGACCTGTTCAATCAGACAACTTCTCTGGGTAGCATCCAGTGCCATATGCTGGAATTAATGCGCGAAGGCTGCTTGTACATATATCCACTACTGTCTATAGCCAGGTAATCATTTATACAGCTGAGTGAACTGGAGCAATGTAGAGTGAAAAAACTTGCCCAAGGTTTTAACACCGCAGCACAGGATTCAACCCGGGTCTTCTTAGTCGACAGTCCGACGCCCTACCCCTGAGCCACTGCGCTCTACACTTGTACTTAAAATGAACAGATGTACATTTATTACTTAAATATTATTTATAATAACGCAAATCATCAGGAAAATGTTGCTGAAATGTAATACCATTATGGATAATCCTAACAGCATTCTGAAATGCAATAAGTACAAGAAAACCGGTTTGCATAAGCCTTGCCCTAGCAGCAATAAGCTGGCCTTATAACAGGACTAGCATGGTTGTGATTGCTGCTGCTGCTGTGGGTGCTGCTGTTGATGTTATCGGCTGGATAAGTACACAGCCCAGCCTTTATCACCCAGACCAGCCTTTATCACTGCTACCAGCCTTTATCACCCAGCCCGGTCTTACTAATCTATGCATGTGTTTCTCTCATCCCAAATGAAGTCTAGTTAACCTCAGCAACAACTCTGTAGCAATGCCAGCAACCAGAGCTGTATACATATACAACTTCATGCTGTGACCCTAAAGATGAGGTGAGGGGGTCTGATGCCCATAGGTATTTCCTAAACAGCAACTCCTTTATACAGAGCAACGGACTTTCATTTGGACATCCAATAATAGCGCACGGTAGTGTGGTTCAATCAAGACTGAGGACTTCTGCATCTCATCCTGGTAATCTTGTTTGAAGGCTGCACAATCTTATTCTGGCTGACCATAGCCATAATACGTATACGGTGTGTATACCTACTTAGTTTATATATACATTGTACACACAGTATACGTATTATGGCTATGGTCAGCCAGAATAAGATGGTGCAGCCTTCAAAGAAGATTACCAGGATGAGATGCAGAAGTCCTCAGTCTTGATTGAACCACTAGTTTATATATACAGTGACCGCATTTATATATTACAGACTGTATCTAATTACAGGTTCAGTACGATAAATATAACTGCACAACGTTGGCTCTATAGCTGACTACTTCCGTGAGAAATATATAAAGTATAGAGTGCTAAATGCCTTATAGCTACAGTACTTTTTATCCACTGCCAACATCACAGACATTCTTAGAATATTAAAGACAAACACAAGGGAGTACAATTCTCAACAACTACGCATTATAACAGTTGAGCAAAAACATGGTAAGTTTGTGGGTCACAGCGAAGGGCCTCTGGGAACACATTGTCATCTGCTATGGCTACAGATATGGGTATGGCCTACTTTGTGGTTGTCATCTGCTATGGCTACAGATATGGGTATGGCCTACTTTGTGGTTGTCATCTGCTATGGCTACAGATATGGGTATGGCCTACTTTGTGCGACCAGAATCCCATGCACTGCTGTGGGCAACAGAAGCCGTATTATTTTAGACTTGCCAGGGAGGGGGTAGGGAGGAGGGGGTGGGGGATCCTTCCACCAGTCAATCCCAGCAAGACAAACTGTGGCTGGTCTAACTGCACTAGCTGGTGCTGTGGTGCAGCTAAGTCGTCAGTGACTCATGCGACATCTCGGCTGAATGCACAACAACAGTAACTAGCTGAAAACATAACCAACAGTGCAAGGTTCAGCACAGAACTACTAGAACACTGTCTTTCAATGACTAAACTGAAATTACTGCTATAATGTGTGCCTGCTGGCAAAAAATACAACACAACAAAAGTACTTTCTACATTAATTGCATCTAAGTGGTAAATGAAAAGAAAATGAGTGCATATAAAATGCTATGACAAGATAGCCTGGATAAAAAATATTATAAAGTGTGCCAATCCTAACTGCAAGTACCACAAAACTGGCTGTGCAGTTTGTGTCAAGACATCGTCACAAGCCAGGGGTCGTTGCGTTGCACTACTGTACCCCTGGCTGGTTGTCTCCGCAAACCTTGGAAGTGAGCGGAGTGGAACCGTAAAATTATAGCAATTGACTTCACCAGTCGCTACTGCATCAGCCGTGGGAACAGTGTAACTACCAATTTGAAGGCAGATACGCAACTGGTGAGAATCCCAATATAATGACTCATTCGCATCCTAAACATTGCATGTAACAGTAGTTGTGTGTGGCTGAAATCACCCAAAGTTATATACACGTGTACATGTATGTGCATGAGGTACTGATGTAATCAGCTGCAACAACCTCTGACTTGGGAGGACGTGTCTCCTCTATCACTATCAGCAATGCCTCTGTCAACTGTGTCAATGGTGGAGTTGATTAGAGTGACAAGCCACAATTCTCTGGACACTTCCACTTGAGGGCAGTGACTCAGCCTGCTCCCAGACGGAGACAGATCCGGTCTCATCCGGGGCTGACAGAACAGCCCACAGCACAGACAAGGGACTATATCAAATTGTCCTCAGTGACTGTGCACCAGCCACCTACACAACCTATGCATGTATCCTAATGGTTCTCTGTTTTCCACCTGACCAACATTTCTAATTCTACACTATACACATTCCTACTTCTCCATCATTTTATGGAAAAACTAACATAAGTATTTTAGTGAGACAGCTATTCCAGACTAATCAATTAGGTATACTCAACTTACTCTGGATTATTTTTTCAAGAACAATCCACTGTAAAAAAGGGCCTTACCATAAGTTAATTCAGTCACCAGCTGCCCACTCAAGCTTCTGTCAATTACCTGTCTTGCTCAGTTATCTACCTGCCTGTCTTCAATGGCAGCTGAAACCCTTCAGTAAACGTTGTCACAACATAAGAACATAAGATATTAAAAATTACTTTAAATATACCATGGCTCCGTGCTCATCAAATCATGGTCACATATCCTCTAAATGGTTTGTTCTTATGTTTGGGCAATGGTTGTTTCAGCGTTCCAACCCCCTTAAGTCCTAGGGAGCACATCAATATTTACCCCCCAGTAACACTTTCTGAAAAACGGTGTGGCCCTGCAAACTAGCAACGGATGCTGTTATAAATCCCCCTGTACCCAGTGGAGTACTGATGCACGTATTTTGACATCTTCCCACTAACAACAGGCTGGGCGAGTAGCCAGATCAGCGTTTAATTTAAGCATGGCTGGTTTTTGCACCTTGGGTGACACATTGCAATTGTATCGCCTGTGTCACATGACCTATTAGTAATACAGCACGGGTGTTATGTACCAATCACAATTCACTGTGCATTTTTGAGTCACAAGTCGCTATGACTGCAAACATGACCTGCCTCCCACCGAGCCTGTAAATTATTAATCAGAATAATTCCCAGGTTGATGGCCATTATGAATAGAGGCATTGGGACATCAGATTGTCTGAATCATAAAAGTTGTGTTGGCATGGTTGTGTAACATGCAAACTGGAATGCACCTTTTTGGGGGGAAGCGACTTGCTTATTATAAGGCCTAATGGGGCCACAGTTTGACATAACTATGGGCCCTGAATCTTCTACTTTAGACCCATAACTGTGACAGGTTCTTTATAAGCTTGGTTAGGCTCACTCAGCTACTGCATGCCATTAACCAACATTTATGATAATATGTATACATAGAAGCGATCAAGCTTACTACATGTATGCTGTGCATGTCATAATGTTAGGCAATTCATTTCTTACACATCATCCGATTCATTATTAACATGTTTCTTGATATCCTACATACATGTACATGGATAAAATTATAAACCACGTGTAAACACAGCAGTCCTCTTGGTAATGCAGCAAATGCCTGCTATTTCTCTCCTCACCCAGTGACCACTGTAAGGTGAAAAGACAACATTGCCACTGTGGCCGGTCGGACCATTAAGTACCACACAGTCCTGACAGCTGCCACTCTGCCTGGGCCCAATGAGCCTCATATGTCATGCGAGGCAGACACCTCATTGACATCCTGTTTCCTCATGCTAGGAGGGGCCAGACCAGGCTACAGGCCAACTACAAACAACAGGGGATCATTGCTCTAGTGAACTCATAACGGACAATTGTGCTCTAATTTTGCTCCTTAGCAGTGACCTTGTACATTGAAAATGATCAACACCTGGGACAGTGTCAGCAAGATAATGAATGAGCTCTTAAGGAAAATTCATCATTAAACAAAATATGTTATTAAAGTGAATGATTTTTTAAAAACACAAACAGCCACTGTTGTATTGCCAAGGATCCATGACACACCAGTGACAATGCCTCGTTGGCGCTTTATGGAATTGACAGTTTTCGGGTATTCAAGATCACTGTTAAGGAGCGAAATTTTATTTAATGTGCAAAATTGGGTTTAAGAGCTCTTAACAACGTTACTGAAATGGTCCCCAGGATGTATCATCACCATGACATTTTTGCTGGTGACTGGTGTGTCACGGAAATTGTTTCCTGTGATATGGCGAGCTTTTTGCATTTTGAAAAAACTCTTGAAAGTAAATGTAACAATGGAAGCTACTTAATGATGGATTTTCTGATGAGCTCACTATCTCATTACAACAATCCCCAGTCTGTTATTTACGCCTATTGTTCTGACTCCTTTACTGTTCAAGTAAGACAACACTGCCATATATTGTAAAGATTATATAAGTAAACAAACAAGTTTGAATAAAAAGAGACAAACTACATTAGTAATAAGTACATATTTGATCTACGGAGAGAATTTTTGTGGTCACCATTTGGCTGGAATGTTTTTTCCAGTTGTCTTTTGGGTGGGAGGTGGCTCTGGAGGAGCCTATGATTCATTCATACACCTTTTGTTTACTGAGGCTGTCTGTGAGACACATTCCTGGTTCTTCCAATTAGAACACTGTCAATGACTGAGTGTGTGAAAATAACACAATTGACATACGGCACTAATGTTTTTGCACTGCTTATATAGTGAGAACTTTGCCGAGTAAAAAATAGCTCAATTTGACAATCATTCTTGTTATCATGCAGATGTGATGTCATGACTTCATAATCTTACAATACTCACGTTCCACTTGGCCACTGCATTCTATTGTAAACAAAGCTTAAGTCTTATTACACATGTTTATGTAGCATTATGTTGCTCTATAAAGCGTTCTGACCTAGTTAGCCACCTGTGCTTCTTTCATCCTCAAGTGATGGAGACTTGGTTATTATCTTAATGTGGCCATATAAGAGAGATGCAAGTTGATTCACACCCAACATCCTTCCCTCATACAGGTTGTCCACTCTAATGTCCACCCTGAATGACCCACAGAGAGACAGAGGTGTTACGTATATTACATTACACTACACGGGTCTCTCTTGTTTACTCTGCCTCACTCTCTGCCTTATTGTGTATGTACAGTTATCTGCCTGTCTCAAATTGTACTTACTTGGCCATCAGTACATTACTGGCCTCACACAGTTTGCAACACATCAAAGAACACAATTTGGTTTTCATATTCAAAAAGAACACAATTTGGTTTTCATGTGTCAAGATGAAGTATTTCATGTTGGCTCAATACAAAGTACTGCACCACACCTTACTCCTGGCCCCTCACTCCTGGCCCCTCACTCCTGGCCCCTCACTCCTGGCCCCTCACTCCTGGCCCCTCACTCCTGGCCCCTCACTCCTGGCCCTCACTCCTGGCCACTCACTCCTGGCCCCTCACTCCTGGCCCCTCACTCCTGGCCCCTCACTCCTGGCCCCTCACTCCTGGCCCCTCACTCCTGGCCTCACTCCTGGCCCCTCACTCCTGGCCCCTTACTCCTGGTCACTCACTCCTGGCCCCTCACTCCTGGCCCCTTACTCCTGGTCACTCACTCCTGGCCCCTCACTCCTGGTCACTCACTCCTGGCCCCTTCACTCCTGGCCCCTCACTCCTGGCCCCTCACTCCTGGCACTCACTCCTGGCCCCTTACTCCTGGCCCCTCACTCCTGGCCCCTCACTCCTGGCCCCTCACTCCTGGCCCTCACTCCTGGCCCTCACTCCTGGCCCCTCACTCCTGGCCACTCACTCCTGGCCCCTCACTCCTGGCCCCTCACTCCTGGCCCCTCACTCCTGGCCCCTCACTCCTGGCCCTCACTCCTGGCCCACTCACTCCTGGCCCCTCACTCCTGGCCCCTCACTCCTGGCCCTCACTCCTGGCCCCTCACTCCTGGCCCCTCACTCCTGGCCCCTTACTCCTGGCCCCTTACTCCTGGCCCCTTACTCCTGGCCACTCACTCCTGGCCCCTTACCATTGGTCCCTTACTCCTGGCCCCTCACTCATGGCCACTCACTCCTGGCCCCTTACCATTGGTCCCTTACTCCTGGCCCCTCACTCATGGCCACTCACTCCTGGCCCCTTACTCCTGGCCTCTTACTCCTGGCCTCTTACTCCTGGCCCCTCTTACTCCTGGCCCCTCTTACTCCTGGCCTCTTACTCCTGGCCCCATACTCCTGGCATGACAGCACTACCTTACCCCTAGCAGAATATAGCACCCATTAATATCCTACACCCCTTACCTCCTAGTGCTAGTAGTACAACACATCCTTACCTGGGAACCCCCTAGTAGGGTAGCACCACCTCCACAAACATAACAGTACCACCATGTACCCATAGTACAAATACACCACCTAAAATACCCCGTAGAAGGGCAGTACCACCCCTTACCCCCAACATGGCAACATTTTCCTGTGCTCCCTGGTCTCGAGTAGGACAATACTGCCTCAGGGCATCTGAGGTCTTCCCTTGTGACATCATATCAGTTGCAAGAGGAACACATGCCGCACTAATTAACCAAACAAGCTGCAACTCGTTTACAAATATAGTTCCCTTTCATCTTGTTTTGCTGCTAGGTAACCTTGGGGTCATGCTGTAAAACTAAAACTGTAGCTGAAGACTTCACATGACCTAACAAGGACAGTGAAATAACAAGTACACAGCTGCATTATTAACCAAACACTGACAGTCCTGTTGTCCAAATGAACCCATTCACAGCCACAAGGACACCTTTACAGGGCTGAACAAACATGAAGGAAATGACTAATTAAGCATTGAACATTGGGGAAGAATAAGACTAGTTCAATGTTGTACGCATGCATAATCTATCGCCTTTGCTCATATTGCCTCAGTTGACTTCTGCCAACAGTGCAAAGTCTAACCCAACTCTCCGCCGCAGAGTAAATATATCAATTTACTTTTTCTAGTCACACCTGTTCGTTTGTAGTTGGCTCACACAGCTAATCTAAAATATCCGAAGAATGAACACAACACTGTATCCATGTGTCCCAACGGTTAGTTTTAAATGGAGTAGCATAGGGATTTAAATATATAAAATGTACGCAAGTTGATGAATGAAAGATGTCCTATTTTCCTTGCAAAATAATGTCACAAGTCCTGCTCAGTGACAGTTTCTCCAGAACATTCCACCCAATCAGCACTTATTATTTAGTAAAATTATTATTGTATAACAAAAGCAACAGAACGGGAAGACTGATTGGTCAGTTTGATTTATTCAACAGTCTAGTGTGGGAAAACATACTTAAAATCAGGTTAGATGTAGAGAAGTTTCACCGAGAGATTGGAAAGGACCAAATAATGTGGTCCTCACCCTGCAACAGACCAGTGAGACCACCCACAAGGACCGACTGGAGGGTAAATGGGGAACTTTGCTTAGTGTACTGTTTCCAGGATCCTCAAGCACAGACCTGATGTAACTATGACCTACGTGAACACCTGCAGTGGTGCCCATGGCAATGGAAAAGGACATAGACTTCACCTACAGATGGCCTTAACCCTTTGCACACGATCGACCCAACTCCACTGCTTCCATCAGTAAGTAACCATCTCAGGTGAACAATCACATTAGCCTTGGCTACGTAATGTCACATGACGGTGTGGATGTGAAATGATTTATGGATACAATGTACTATAGATAATTATACAATCACCAGATATTTACCATTTAAATTATATAAAACAATAATTTATGTCAACAGCTTGGTAGCTTGACTGAAATTGTCTGTGAATATTATTACTATAATTTTATATATATATATATATATACATATACATAGAACTATTAATAGTAATACCATGAACCATCTAATACTACACATTGGATGCTGAAGCTAATCATAGACACATAATAGTTATATACATATACAAGCCAATGGTTGTAACATTCGTCATCATTCCTGGATAATGTTTATCTTGTAAAACAAGTTTCTTAGGATGATAATCATAACGCCATCGATCTATCCAAAATGTCTAACTACAAAGTCTCTGTTGCGTGGGACAACAAAAATCACAACATGGACACACTTTTGTCATGACAACAAGATGAATGTACTTACTTTAATTTTGCAGCATATTCATTTTCTATTGCGCAACGATCCTTCACAAAACTGACATATCGTACACAGAACTCTATTCCTTTCAACGTGTGAGCTTCCACGTTGTCGAGTTGATCCTGCAACATCAGTTCAAAAGATTATATTATGTCAATATGTTTTCTAGTCCGACTCAACGGCTGCGGACTACTGTAGTATGCTCAACACATCAACCTATCGAAAGATGTATTATTGGTTGACACGCTGACCAATCCTGTTAATTATGACTTTTCAGATTTAGATGTTATGGTTTTACGGTTTGACCAATCCTAAAGACAGTTGGCTGATGAGGATGGTTGGGTAAATAAACAAACAGGAAGTAAGATTTCATAGAATTATCTTTTGCCGATTAGTGTGCATGACTGCATACAGAAAATTATGCAATTACATAGTGGCACATGGTTGCACGCATCGTTGGCCGGGTTGTCCAGATCCTGATTAAAAACTGTACTACAAGTAACCACAAGCGTGTGAATGCGAATGTGGGAAGGGTTAAATGATGTATGTTGACATTTCTTATGAGTCCTGGTCTTGACTGTAGGGCCGTGAATGTGCAGACGGTGTATGTAGACTTGACCCAAAGACCAGAGTGTTCAAAACAGTAAGTGACTAACTGCAATGTAAAACTAGAATAATTTCTTAAATAATAAAGGTTTAAACCTGTTCAATTAAGCAATCAGTTGGTATGCAATGATACTTGATAAACATATGATTTTGTAACTGTCTATCTATCAAGACAGTTAATCACCAAGACTTCGAAGTGGCAAGTCCAACACCTCAAATTTGTCAATATGCGTGAGCATTGATGCCACACATTGACAAACAATGATCTAGTAGGTGGTAACGGGGAGATCTGGATCTGAGCCACAGTTCCGTTTAAGTACGACTCAGTTAGAAAATCAATAATGCATTCACTTCAGTGTCAAAGTGATTCAGACACATCTACGCTACTCCTGTAGTATGACTATGAGCGAATTTAGACTAGTACTAGTAGACGCAAAATATTCTGGACCAATCGACAAAAACCGGAAGAATGAAAACACATACTGTAGCACTATCATTTGGTTTATCACAATCAGCCAATTGAATACTTACCCAGAGGTCCGTCCCCCAACTCATATTTGAAATGTTAGTCCCCAGAAACCCGTATAATTTTAAAATCCGTGCTTTGTCGGTAGGATACTAGCACATCCGTTTCGCGAGATACTCCTACTAATTATATATTCAAAATGGCAGAAAGGTCAACAACGAATTGCTTCATGGGAGATAAATAATTAGGTACTTAGCCACTCCAATGCAATTGTTCTTATTTTCTTCTATTAGTTAATACATAATATTGTCAGACCTCTAACATTAAACAAACGCCTTCCTTAAATAAATACGCAAATTGTATTTTACCGATCATACCCGTACAAAACCATTTAATCACGTCGTTGATGTCCAGGGAGAGTAACTCCAGGCACCGTCTGACGTGAAAGACGGCATAAAAGGCAAACCATTTGCCAAGTCCAAGAGATTAGGTCTTCTTTTAGCAATTTGCAGCAATATATCACTCGGCGGTCGACTGATTCTATGTCGCGCATATCACCAGCATCGTTGACCGGGGACTGACCGGGGCGCGCGACTAGGATTACTACAGACTGAGGCTGAGCGACAGCGATACGCAGTGTAAACTTACCCCAAAAAATGACCATTCAGGCAACCACACGAATTGCATGAATTGGCAAGCATGTACAGCAACCGAATGCACCGGTGTCGACATAGCGCGTACTGCGAATTCACAATCAAGGCCAATTAAGCAATGCCAATGCATCCTAGCTCTCGCCACTAAACCGAAAGGTCCAATGGTAAATAAGTACTTTTTATGAGTTATATATATATATATATATATATATATATATATATATATATATATATATATATATATATATATATATATATATATATATATATATATATATATCAATATAGGCGATAACCGACGGGAAATATACGATACACACAAATATACGATACACACACGCGCGCGCACGCACGCACGCGCGCACGCACACACGCACACACGCACACACGCACACACGCACACACGCACACACGCACACACGCACACACGCACACACGCACACACGCACACACGCACACACGCACACACGCACACACGCACACACGCACACACGCACACACACATGTGGACGCCGGCGACATTCTTTCGGAGAACATCGCCCAATATGCCTACACGTCGCACCTATGAAGAACCATATAAAAACGTAAGTAAAGGTAAGTTCTTATATAGTGCAGTCAAAACGCTTTACACTTTACTTCCCTGACAGACCTGTTCAATCAAACACCATGTCAACTTCTCTGGGAAGCATCCAGCCATATGCTACAATTAATGTGTGAAGGCTACATATCCACCACTGTCTATAGCCAGGTGCTCATTTATACACCTGAATGAACTGGAGCGGTGCAGAGTGAAAAAACTGCCCAAGGTTTTTACACCGCAGCACAGGATTCGAACCCGGGTTCTCTTAGTTGAGAGTACGAAGCTCTACCCCTGAGCAACTGCGCGCTTGTTTCGTTGTTGTTTAGGTTAAGTTTGTTAAGCGTAAACTTCAGCTTACTTGATTCCATCCACAATAGGATGTCACTGAGGCAGTCATTTAAAGTTGACATAAATGACACTAAAAGCCGGTGGTCCCTTCTGTTTGGTGTCTATGCCAGGGGAAGTAAAAGATCCCACACAGGGGGTAAATGTGTAACCTGTAGTGAACTCACAAATTCTAGAGAAGAACAACTCCTGCGTTAGCCCAAGTTTGGGCTGTTTGGAGGTAATCACCTGAGACCTGAGTGTATCTGTTGGTGAAGTATATATATAAACTTGTATGTCGTCGGTCAGCATATGATATGATCTATGTGATTAATAATGAGTCGCCTAAGTGAAATATAGTATGCATAAGCTAAAAGGAACAGGACCATGGACATATCCTTGTGGAACTCCGAATTAAATATGTTCAAGGCAAGAGCGGCTACCAGGTAATATCGGTCTGACAAATCATTATGGCTCTGCTTCGCGAGCGAAGATTCAGAAAGGAGGAAGTCCTCATCTGGTGCAGGCACGCTGATGGCTGATGAAACCTATCCGAGATAGGCAAGTCTTTCCACAGGGACTGCACGTCACGGTCTGTTCAGTGCTGATGTCAGAAGGGTGCCGGTTTTTCCGCCTTCTCCTTTTTCTTCCATGTTGGCCCTTCGTTTGATTCCAAAAGCACTGTCCTCAGCTACCACTTCGTTTGATTTCAAAAGAAGTGGTAGCCTGGTAGACTATGTGTCGCCAGATCATGCGATTGGTTGCTTACATTGTTCACTGGCGGTCATTGATGTTGCAAGTGACGAGGGACCTTGTCACCATGGCCAGTGGACAATTCTCCATTTTAAAGTATGATTTTTGCTGGGCAGGACATGTCTCCATCCTGGAGACATGTCCTGCCCAGCAAACCTTTATTTTGAGGAGCATGTTCTCTACGCTGGTAACCTTACCCATTTCAAGGACCTCGATGTTGGTGACGAAGTCACTCCAATGTATGTTTAGGATGGTGCGTAGGCAGCGCTGATGTTAACGCTCGATGAGGCGCTGATGGCGACGATAGGTGATCGACACAGGACTCAGCACCACACACGAGAGTGGACAGCATCATCTAGATCATCAGTGATCTGTTAGAGCATCATGCTAAAGAATTATGTGAAAAGCGTTGGCGCAAAAACGCAGCCCTATTTCACGCCATTTTATGATTACGAAGGGCCGTGAGAGAATGTTGCTGTATCTCACTTGACCTAGTTGATCTTCATATAGTTGGATGACCATGGCTAGGAACTTTGGTGGACAGCCTAGCTTTCTAAGAATTTTCCATTTCTGCTCACGGTATCAAACGCTTTTGTTAGGTCTACAAAGGCGATGAACAATTCTTTGTTTTCCCTGCTTTCAGGTCACGTTGACGCACAAGTATATAATCATGTCCTAGTCTTTCTGTTGGAAGACAGTGTTGGTGATACACAGTTGTTGTTCAGCGCTTAGTTCAAGTAGTATGCGACCAATGTCATATTTGCCTACTCTAGAATTATTTAAATCGCCAAGGATGACAATCTTGTCATTTGCTGGAACGTTTCGAAGAAGTCTGTGTACACGTTTTCTTTTTCGGTAGGATCTGCCTGGATAGTTGGAACACACACACTGAAGACAGTGGCATGCATGACACTAAGTGGCGGACGCATGGAGATGATGCGGTCAGAATTACCGATCGGCAGGTTTGTAAGCTTGGTAGCAATGGAGTCCCTGACCATGAACCCAACACCTGAAAGACGTCTCTCCTATGTTGATTTGCCAGACCAATACAGGGTATAATCGGCACCACGTTCTCTCAGACATCCTTCTTCTGAGAAGCGGATGCCACTGAGTGCCGCGATGTCAATATTCAGCCTGGCGAGTTCGTGTGTAATTAATGTATGCATCTAACTTCTGATGTTCCAGCAAGCTACTTTGAGTTTGCGTCTGTTCCCACTTTTTAAGGCGTGTTGAATGCGCCGTTTAACCTTCGATGTGTTTCGACCGGATTTAGAAGATGCCCGTTGACTGCGGTGAGCCAACTGGTACACATGGAGATAAGCTTTGTCTAGGCCGCCTTTCCTAGGCCCCTCTCCACGTAGAGCAAGCAGTGCTGTCCCTAGAGAAGGTTGCTTGGTTGCTCAGAGTGCTGCCGGGTGATGTTGTTGTCTCTGGGTCAACATCAGACGACTCATACGTCTGAGCCTATTTCTTTACTATTTGATATATATATATATATATATATATATATATATATATATATATATATATATATATATATAATAGTAAAGAAAAATTAACATATTATAGTTTGGGGTGGCAAAGACAGTAAACATACAAAAACAACAATTATATTATATATAATACATAATATATATATATATATATATATATATATATATATATATATATATATAATATATATATATATATATATATATATACATATATATATATGTATATACAACATAATATTATATATAATTGGTTGTTTTTTGTAATTGTTTATCTGTTTGTCTATTTTGCCACCCCAAACTATAATATGTTAATCTTTGAGTGTGACATAGTTACAGCGAGCAATATTATTATGTTTAGGGTGTAAGCTGGTATGCAGTGTTTTAGTTTATTAAGAATACCACACATTCTTGGGTAAAACAAATTGGGTAAAACAAAATTGTTAGGGCCTTTTCAAAACGGTGCTATTTTTTCGATTGTATTTTGAATACATTTAGTGCCATCGAGTCGACGTAAACAAGGTCTCGCCAATGGCGTAGCCACGATTTAGCAATGCAGGGGGCCACCCGACAACCAAGCAAATTCGGAGTATCATCATCATCATCATTGTGCAGCCATGGTGTCCCGTGGTTGGGAGAAGGCCTCAGCATGCTGCTTCCACAATTGCCTATCTTGGTTGGGCGAAGGCCTCAGCATGCTGCTTCCACATCTGCCTATCTTGCACTCTCTTCTGCCATATGGTACCCTTCCAGTAGTCGTCTAGTTCGTCTCTCCAACGTCTCGCCGGTCTTCCTCTAGATCTTTTCCTTTCGTATGGTTTCCAGGTGGTGATACGCAGTGTCCATCGGTTATTTCTTATCCTGCTGACGTGACCTGCCTAGGTCCACTTCCGTCTTCTGACTTGCTCAAACACGTCAGTGACCTCGATCTTTTCTCTTAGCCAGATGTTTGTTTTTCTGTCCCGGTATGTGATGTTTAACATACTCCTTTCCATCTTTGTTTGTGCGGCTGCAACTTGTTTTTTGCTTGGGTGGTGAGTGCACATGTTTCCGCGCCGTATGTCATTGCAGGAAGTACGCATGAGTTGTAGATTTGTCTCTTCAAGCATGCTCCAATGTTACCCTTGAAGATGTCGCGGTGCTTGGCGAATTCTGTCCATCCGGCCGTGATTCTTCTTTGAATCTCCTTGTCTTGGTTTTTGTCTCTGGTGCTGTATCTCTGTCCCAGGTAGATGTAGCTTTCAACGTCCTCGGTCTGAGTGTTGTTGACGTATACTTGTGTGTCGGTTTTCATCATCACCTTTGTCTTCGACTTGTTCATCTTCAGACCCTGATTGTCACTTTCATCAGCGAATTCCTGTAGCATTTGTTGTAGCTCATGTGGTGTATTACCACATATGTCGTCGGCGAAGCGAACATGACATAGGTATTCGCTGTCTATCTTCAAGCTTCTGGTTTCCCAAGTCAGTCGTCGGTATATGCTTTCGAGTGTTGCCGTGAACAGCTTGGGCGATATCTCACTGTTGTACACCTCTCCTGGTATTGATCTTGTTGCTTTCTTTGTGGATGTGAACTGTCATCGAGCTGTTGTTATAGATTTCCTTCAGGAGTTCGATGTACACATCTTCTATCCCCTGGTCTTGAAGTGAGGGCAGTACGTACTGCTTGATTTTGCACTGAGTCGAAGGATTTCTCGTAGTCGACGAGTGCGGCGCAGAGTGGGATATTATATTCTTTGCTCTTCTCCTTCAGTCTTCAGTTGGTTTACGACATGGATGTGTGGTATGTCCTTGAGTATCCGCTTCTGAATCCAGCTTGCTCTCGTGGCTGGTTTTCGTTGAGTGCCTTCTCTAGCGTTTGTGTATAATCACCTGTGTATAATATATATATATATATATATATATATATATATATATATATATATATATATATATATATATTATATAATATATATTCTGTGTATGGTTTTGCTGAACTGCCAGCTACATTGGTCAGTAAACTTGGTTGTCATGTCGGTATTTATTTTAAGCGAGGTGGTTTATATATATATATATATATATATATATATATATATATATATATATATATATATATATATATATCAGCAAAACCATTCACAGAAGGCGTCAACGTTAGAAAGTAAGAGTGAAACGACACATTATTAAAGACACACGAACCCAAAGCTCCTACATAACATCAGCCGGCCACCACGTACATTCCTCACGCTACTGTCACAAACCCACTGACAAAGACCATGATAAATACCAACATGTAGTCACTTACAATAATTAAACATCCATAGATGATGTGGTGTTGGCGTTCAATCAGTAACTTCACAACATGTAACGTTGTGTGTTACCGTGTATAATTTCACAAAAGGAAGTGGCATTTTCCCAGTGCAAAACCCACTAGATTAATTGCTTTGGTTACAATGAGAATTTTAGCCGGGACAAACGCTTGGAGGACAGTTGAAGGGGTGATGGGAGATAGACGCATGTGACGTAAACGCAAAGGAAATGTGCTCAGGGCGTGTATTACCTTGGCATACATGAATGCACCAGAGACGATGGCACTAGCAGAGAAACAACAGGAGAAGGTCCAGGTTTGCGAAAAACAACCTGTTAATAATGATCATGGGAGTTAAGAGAGCTGATAAGAGAAAATGGATGAAATGAAAGTGGAGGTTGGAGTGAAGGAAAGATCTAAGAAGAAATTGGTGAGGAGGACATGGGCTGGTCGTGTGAAAAAATGGGAGATGAAAAACTGGCAAAGAGAGCAGATATACAGAAAGTGGAGGGGAAATGGAGGCGAGGAAGACCGAAATTGTGATGGAGTTTGCATTAAACATGACCTAGAAATGGGAGACGAATGGAAAAAAATGATAGATAGAAGGAATTGGAGACTGCTGACAGAGAACGTTGTAAGAGAAAAGTGAGAGGAAGAAAGCAGACAATGGAAAAAGAAATATCATTGTCAACTCACCCCTGACGACACTGATGCCAGGAACATAATAACAACAAAATGCAATTTGACACTAGTGTAGTAACCGGGCAACCAATATTTTGAATCCTTAATAGCTATATATGCACATTGAGAATAATGATATTTTCATTGCTCTGTCAACTCTCATGCTGCAGCCAGTGACAGAAGTGGAAAATTCCTAACTTAATCCTATTTGAATGATGAAAAGTTTTGCGAAAGGGTAGGACTGGGAAGTGAAATCTTACATAGGCATCCTGAAACCCACTGTACTTTGTGACTCTATGAATCAGGCAGCCAATTATTGGTCCTCCGTTCCCCACCATCCTAATTTTTTTTAGGAATTGGGGGGCATGGCCCCCTGCCCCCTCTGGCTACGCCACTGAGCCCGGTCGTATCTAGCCTCGGTTACCCAGGCTCCGTGAGGTGGCAGCACTTTTAAGCCCCTCAACTCTGTCAACACTTGTTAACCCCCAGAGCGGCCTTACCCCAGATTAGGGTAGAGACACTGATTGGCTCTCAGGCCAACTATGAAATAAAAATTAAAATAACGATATACTTTTACAAGATAATGATATCCTATGAAAAGTATTCAACATTGAACTTATATTAAAACCAAAATAAGTACAAATTCAAATTTACAGTTGTTTATAAAATAATAATTACGGCAGGATTAACCAATATCCGTGAGGTGGCAGCATTGTTTAGCATCACACGGATAACATACAAATTAAATAAATATACCTTTTTATCAAATAAATTAATGCTGTATTATAAATAAACTATTAAAAATTAAACTTATATTAACACAAAATAAATAGAAATACAAATTTGCAGTTGTTTATAAAAAAAAAATTACGGCAGAATTAACCAGTGTCCGTGAGGTGGCAGCATTGTATAGATCACGCGGATAAAATTTTAATATTCAAAAGCCGGCAGAATCACCAGACTGTCTTCTCGGCGTAGTTCCGCAGCCGACCGACAGTCGGTTAAGGAGACTAGGCCGTATCACAAGGCGTGAGCGTTAGCTCATCACAGACGCACCAGAACCTCAGAAGCGATGTCTTGCGTGTGGACTGCGAAGTCAAAAAATATATAATTAGCAATATTTTATCAATTTAAACTTAAATAACCAATATTTACGCATTGTACAGAATCAAAACTAATTATGTAGCCTTATAGGCTTGGGGACATATCTTCAAATCGCAATTCATCGCCTTTGCAGTCATGATCGATGCGTCTGCACGGGTGCGTTAACTGCTCACCCTCTATGACATCGGCTTTTTATTGATAGTCTAAAAGACTAATCGAGATGTAAAGTACTCATGCAATATTACCTTTGATGAAATAAGTATAATTATGGTATATGTGTACGCCTACAGAGTGTTATAAATAAAGGACATAATTTTGGCTGTACCGAACGGCATGGAATGTATATTTAACTACATCGCATGGCAGGTTTTATTCGCGTAAGTTCGGTAATATGTGTGCTCTACGGCAAGACGCGCGCTGGGAGCGATCCGTTGTTTGCAGGAAGCTAAAAAGTCTGATCGCTGCATTTTCCAGATGGTAACTAATTGTAATTATGTGTAAAATGATCTTAAATCCTATCTCAACCAAGGCACCCGTGACTGGTGTTTCTAGCAAAAATATAATATTTCCACATCAAATGCTTTCTGTAATTTCAGTTGAAACAAGGTTACAACAATGCCCGGCAAAACCTTTGGGCCTTTGCAGAGTCAGTTTCTTGTTCCGATATTTTTAACTTCCTATTGAATATTCATCTGATTGTTCACAAGTTTTTTTTAACAGCTGTGCCAAGATAGGCAAAATATCATGGCATAACCATAACTTGGAAATCTTATAGTTAACCGGCCTAAATTATTAGGGCCTTTTCAAAACGTTTTTACCACCTTTTTCAATGTGTACGGCCATGGCAGTTCCGCGGTGTCGGACATACATTTCGGAAACTTAGCTATGCACTGCATCAAATTCAAGGGATAGAAAGTGCCACAACTTTGAATTGTCAGATATTACAAAAACCGACTATGACATAATTGTCCAATATAAAGTTTGTTCCCTCCTGCAACCATTTTAGCCATACAGTAAAAAAACATGCATGGTGTCGGACGTATTTACACGGACCTAAACTGTTCATCTAGTTTATAGGCATAATTAGTGTTTTGCTCATATGATGACAGGCAGACCAGTGCTAGGGAGTATTGTTATTGCTAACTACATCACAGTGACAACTGACTGAAAGACCTCTACCCAGAGGTAAAGGCCAAAATATGTTGGTTGTTATGTTAAGCCAGGAGGTCTGTAATAAAATGGCCCTCAGAAGAGATACTGCTAATCACTGCTAGGATCTTCTGAGGAAATGTGACAGGTCAACTTTAAAGTCAGACAGGAAACCAGAATAGCCTAGTGCCAGCTTGGAGCCTGACTAAAGAACAAAGGGGATATTGACCTATGGTCACTGTCAGGTGCTAATCCGTCCTCTAATCCATCCTCTGTGGTCACAGCCAAGGCCATGGGCGAAGCCTTCTGCTAGGTGTCTTCTTCGGTAAGGTGAAGTTGCAGTGAAAGTAATCAGTGACGGCGAAAAAGAAATGTTGATACTGACAATGTATTTGAAAAAAGTATTTGAAAGTACTTGAAAATATCAAATACTTTAGAAAAAAGTAATTAACTACAAGTACAAATAATTTAAATTCCTAAATTACAAATACTTAACAAAAAGTATTTAAATACTTTCAAATACAAATGTATTTGACCCATGTCTTATATACTACATATTTGAATTGGATACTCTTGAATATGACCCCATGAATTTGAAATATTGTTATCGTAATGTATTTGATCATGTGTATTTGACATTATAAATAAAAAGAGGACATTTGAAATTCTTAAATGCATCATATTTGTATTTGATTCAGAAACCATTAAATTAAATTATTAATCCAGCATTAAATGATTCATTCAATACATCAGAAAATCGTCTGATTATTAATAACACCTAGATAGTGGATAGTAGTAATCAGTTAGAACAAAAGATAGACAGAAAAAGAATGATACCTAGGGATTCCATGAATGTTGCCTTTATGTCAGAAACAGGATATTTATTAAAGTAATCATGAAAGTAATCATGATTACATTCTAATGTAGTTGTACTCGACTACATTCAAAAGTAACCTTACCCGTACTCGAGTACATTTGTGTTATGAGTACTCGTACTCATGCATGTTCAAAGTAATCGTATTCGTACTTGAATACATTTGTATTGTAATCACTCCATCTGCTTACATCAGCACCTGTTATATTGGCAGGTGTTCTGATTGTTCATAAAATAAGCCGCATCAAGTCAATTGGCACTTTCTAGTTGCAATGTCAATATTCTGGCTAACAACTTACTAAAATATAGAAACAAGTTTTCTCTCATTTGTTAGTAAATATTGTTTAGAAAAGCTTAGAAAAATCTGTTACATAATAGTTTTATTAAAAACAGGTAACCCTAGTAGGCGGTAGCTAACTAACCTAGACTTGGAGTTATTTTTATTGCTGAAAGAGATACTGTAAATAAAAGGAAAAGAATACTGTAATACATTGGGTAGAAATTCTAAGATTGCAAGACTTACTTAGACCTATGACATAGTCATTTACTATGGTATAATATTTATATATTATTTTTAACATATTTGTAATTTTTATTCATAAACACCCACACCATTAACATAAATAACACCAAGCAAATCATGTTATCCATTAATTTATCGCTTTCTCCTCAGTGGTGGACTTTGGTAGATGTCCAGGGGGTATGCACCCTCTCTTTTTGGCCCCGGCTCTCAATGGATAGATGTACCTGTTATACAGAATACATACTGCAGCATACAGCTACACATTTTACTATTAACAGTGTTCAGTTAAAAAAAAAATTGTTTCAAATTTCTATTTCACAACGTAAATTAATACACCTGAAAATTTACTAATGTTTATTCAGTTGAAGTGGTGCTAACATATAAGATGGCATATGAAATATCACAGCAGTACCGACAAGTTAAAACCTCACGTCCAGTCAGTTTATATCAAATGGACAATTAAGTTAATTGTTCTAAATTATATGTTGGATGTATTTTAATGTTCAGTATTGTACTCATTGTATCATTCGTTCTTTGATGGCGGGTTTATTTGTACAATTCTTGACTTACATTGTTTGACTTTGCAGATCTGACACACGTAACCCATAAACTTGTCATGTTGTGTCACTAAACATGGCAGAAGTTGCATTTTCAAAGGTAACTGTTCTTTTATGTTTCTTTTTGAAGTTTTCCAGAAATGCAGAATATTTTCAGAAGCAAATGTTCCACCTAGTTTATGAGCATTGTTTCCACTACTGGTTATTTTGTAATTAATTCCATAAGAAGAAGTGGTTTGGTATGATGCCTTCAAGTGGCTTTTCATGTTTCTTAATTATCGGTTGTTGTGTAGCTGCTGTATTGAGCAGGTAACTTTATATTTAGGAATGTATGGATTATATGTTAGTTAGCATTACTCATGTATCATGTTATGTTTTGTAAAAGTGTTCAGTTGCACGAGTTTATTTGTTTGATATTCTGTGGATGATATTCATCAGCAACTTGTGTTTCAATGAAGTGTGTTTTGTATGCAGAGAATACTTCGTATTGTTTGAGGAATATTTGCTGATACAATTTAGATTTCTTTAAATTCTTTCAGTTCATGGTCCTATGTCGCAAAGTCACTGGACAAGATGAGGAGGTGCTGAAGCTGATCAAGAAACGCCACCAGAAGGCTAAGTCTGATTTCATCCAATCAGATGACTTTGTTAAATTGCTGGAACGCACGACAGATTTGATCACCAATGATGTCATAAACAAATACGTGCACATCAAGGACTTGCTGACAGAACTGAAGGCATACCAGGAGCAGCCGGCCAAACCCAGCCGGTCAAGTAATGTCGTTGCCGAAATCCACACAGACAGTTCGGCAAGAAAGCGAATATTCGATTCTGACACTGATAGTATCCCAGACATGAAACGGCACCATGGCAATGTTTCTAAAGACCTGGACGAAAACAGCAAAGACAGTAATGTCAGTGAAAGTACCTCAGAGGCACATAAGCCAGACAAAACTAGTCACAAAGGAAATAGCGATGCCAGACGTATCCACCTGGTTGAGCACACGAATGTTGCAAACGGCGAATCGGTGACAGAAAAGCGGAAGCGTGACGACGTGTCATCAGCCGAATGTGAGTCGAGTAAAAGATGCAAAGAATCTGAAGCTGGGGACTGTGGAATAAAGGAAACAACAGTGGGAAATGGGGGAGATGGCTTGGGATACGGGAGGAGTACGGTTCCCAGTGTGGGAAGATCAGCGGAAGGTGGCTTCGACACGGGTGACACGGGTCAGACGAGGGAGGGGACGGATGGTCAAGCAGCAAAGCGGAAGGGGTCAGAGAGACAGATCATCAAGCTCGAGGGACTCTTGAAGGTAACCATTGCAGGAAACAAGATGAATAAATCTTTGGGTGGTTGTAAAGTAATTGTAACCAATGTGTAATTAATCGGTTCGTGAACTTCTTGTTTTGAAAGTTAGGTGATCATGAAAAGTAAAATGATAATGATGAGACATGTTGGAGTGGTCAGTAATGTGCTGGCATTTCTAGTTATTGTGTTGGTTGATCTTTTCAACAAATACTTCCTAAACTTTAAACTTAGATTACAGCTAAACTAAATTGTACCTTTTCAAGAAATATGTTGGAATATAAGCACAGGAAAGTTGTCAAAATGTCTTGTCATAACACAGAATGTATTTTGATTGCATATTAAAGTATCGTGACTGCATGATAATTCATAATTAAAACTCAATTATCAAACCCCCTTTACTAAAGAAAACATCACTAGTTGCAGTTAAAAACCATAAGTTAATAAAATTATACACAAAAGTACAAAAAGTACTCTTATTACCAGTGTGGTCCCCATAGTAATATATTAGTAATACTTTGTTATTTAGAAATGCCTGTAAATTTTATTATGTAGTTAATGTAAGAATATAGTTATAAATCATGTTTGTTACAGCTATCTATGATAGAATTTGTTGCAATTATATGAATAGTATGATGTATCATCATTCCTTAAATAAATTAACAATAAATAAATATCGCATTTATAAACATGCCTTTGTATATTCTTTTTTAATCACACATTTTGCAGCTGTTGTAGTAAATGTTATTTATAATACTGCAGCTGAATGTTGGAAGTAAATTATTCATTTATTATTATTTATTATTGACCGATTAATTGTGTCAAATATCTAGGCTTACAATGTGTATAACTGTGTGTAGGATATCAGCAAACGCATCCGGAAGTTGGAGGAGAAAGAAATGTCACTGGACGAGATGGAAGATGACTCAGCCTATACACTTGTGGAACGCTATAAGGCGAAGTTTGTCAAGGTTTGGAACAAGCTATGTAGCCTCAAAGGCCGCGCACCAACGACGGGCCGACCCATTGAGAGAAAGTTCCACTTTGAAGGTGCATGATCAGTTCTTTGATGTACTCATCTATTGGGAACAGCCTTTCATGACAATCTTCAGAGTTTTGTTCACCCACAGTGGGATTGCATGTCAGTCATTACATGAATATTCATTATATGTAAATTTAAGTGGCGTCACATGATCACACTTTGAGAGAAGGTTGGCCCAATAAAATAGATGACAACTTTTTTTTTTAATTTGACTGTAGGGCATCATTTAGGGCTGGTGATTGCTTGCACCCTTCTGCTCCTCGGCTCACGAAAATTAATTATCTTGCAAGTGATTTATTGCTGGTCCTAACTGCTGGAGTCGTTCACGTCACCAGACTGCTGCATGGGGGGTACCACATCGTTGTCTGTTCATAATAGACTAGTCACAAGTAGGCCTACTCGTCGAGTATGTGTCGAGTATTTTACCAACATACAGTAAAATGTTTCAAGTTATGTCAATGCATGATATCACAAATTGACTCGCACGAATGCCACCAAACGGATAAAGACGACACAGAAATCACTTGCCTAACTTTGGGCATATTTAGATGAATGATTTAGCACTTCTCATTTATGATATTTTTCATAAATGTATCGCTTTTCAGATGTGAAGCGCTGAACTAAGCTCTAGTTGAATTCTCTTTAATGACGTCATGTGACCTTGTGTTGTCCCCGCAGGTACCAGGTACCCAGAGGTGAATAAACGCATTGAACGGTTCGTGAACAGACATCAGATATTCCCAGACTTCCATGACATCCTGGAGATTGTGACTCGTTCCAACGTGAAGCATTGTCTGCGGCTGGGGTATGTGTCTGTGTGATCAGTGCTGTCATCGGCACGGATCTATTGATACAGTCGACATGTACTGTTCCTTATGTCTGATGTTGATATAACCATGGGTAAATGACATATAACCATGGGTAAATGACATATAACCATGGGTAAATGACATATAACCATGGGTAAATGACATATAACCATGGGTAAATGAAATGGTGCTTGTCAGGACAGACGACAGAAGACAGAGTTGTTCCTTTTGAGCAAATGTCCTTACATGAGGAGTGCTCATGTCAAATGACCACAGTTTGTGTGGGTGAGTGTCGTGTGCGTATAGGTATATAACGTAATGTAGATTTTCTGTACTTACAACATTTATGAAATGCTATATGTAGCACATCATCGTTATTTTATTTTTTTTTACAATGGGGAAAAATTTGTTTGAAGGAAGAAATCAATTCAAGTGATTACACGAGAGGCATTTCTTGATGTTGGGAACCAGTTGCAGGCAAGACGCATGCGAGACTTCCAAGGCAACTTTGGTTCTCACCTCACTGAGTCCTACAGGTAGGCACATGCCCAGGTAGACACCTTAATTAAATAGGCACCTTGCTAAAGTAGATATCCTTTATAGGTAGCACCAAGCCCATCTTAACCCTAGAAGTGACCAGTGCAAAAAATCGGCCCAAATGCACCTGCCTCTGTGGTAAACAATTTCATTTCCATCACACTAAACTGACATGCGAAAATTTTGTATCATTGGATAGCTGACAGATTCTTCTAGATCGTGTATATTTTTCCTTGCATAGATTTTTCGCAGTCGAGTTTAAAAAGCATGTGGTTCAGTTGCTTTTCATATTTGGGAGATTTTACTATGTCCTGATGAATGAATTTACGCATCCATTCATAAAGTCTACTCCCCTTACACATGTGTTATCAAAAGAAAGTTCTGTGAGTGGCCAATCTACCAAAAATAAATCACGTGGGTTCAGTCCATTCAGCCAATCAGAAATGTGATTTCAAATGTAGCGTCATCGACTCCGTGAAATCAAAGTTGAAGACAAAATGGCCAGCTTGAATCAACGTATTTTTATGTCGGAACATATCATAAAAATAATAGTTCTCAGCGGATTTGTTTCATTTTTGTTTTATTTCACAGCTATTACATGAATCTACATTTATCTGAATGGCTAAGTATATTCTTCCACACCATCATTATCTGGCAGCAGGATGAAATGTTTTTTTTAGTTCAATAATTTGTTTTCGTTATTTATCGTTTGTTCTACAGATATTATAATTTATTATATTAAAGCATTCTTAGCGTTTTTTAGCGTTAAAATGATGCATCATTCATATTTTTATGACCAATATTAGCGACGTTATGAATTTTATAGGAACAGTATGCTACAGAGTATTTTTCTTGTCCACCTCTAGGGTTAATTTATTGTCCAGGTAGGCATTCCAGTGAGATGTTATCAAGGAAAACCATATTGAAGATTGTACGTTAAATAATATGTTAAAAAAGGAGAACAATTTTTTTTATTAACAATAAACACTGCACAATTATTTATGATCTGTGACATGTTCAAATGAAATGAGTCGTATTTTAAGAAATAAAAAAATTGAGTTAGTCACACCATTGGAAAGAATATATATTAAGCTTTCCAGCAGTCTACAAATTATGGACCTGTCTCACACACAGCCAACGTTATTGGATGTCTGGGGTAGAAAGTCTCAAACGGAGAAAAACACTTGATGTTCGCGGTCACGTAAGCACATGATTGAACACATCGTGCCGTTTTGCTTCTATTACTCCATTAGATGTTTTCGAAATAAACTGTTTTCTAGCAGTGACCCGATCGATCACGCTTGTTTACAGTTAGTGAGTGTGCACTGCCTGTGCTCTCAATCAGGGGTCCACTATCAGCCCCGCCCCGCGTCCAGTGACATTTGTTTACAGATAGGCCTCTCGCGTAAGCGCTGCTAATGGCTAAAGTAGATGTCAGTGGGGATTCCTGCTACAAGAATCCGAAAGATGGCTTTCTGGGCTTTCCCGTATTACCAAATATGTCTGCCACGCGTTAGGAAAACCCCGAAGAATGCGATTTAAACGAGTCAATTTATCGATTCTGTTTTATGAAATTCATGCGTGAAATGTTACATAGTGTTTCTAAAAAGGCTATAAAATGTACTAAATAATAATATAAATGAGAACTAAGCATTGCTAATTGACAAAAAAGATCAAAGTACCGGTATACTTTGGTGACAAAAAGTCAAAATCGTCGGAAACCATCGTTGCATGTTCATACAGTGTTCTTTGAAATCAACTGATATACGACTCATTTAATTAGAACACGTCACATATAGTGGACCCTTAGTGGTGTATTTGAGTATAGCAGTATGTAGTTGTTAGCAGTATAGTTAATTAAATGAGAAAACTTATTATGATGGTTTTATTAAATATTTGGTTTTATTACTTTTATTTGATTAACTGTGGTCTGGTCACATCGGCATAATTGCACCAAGGTATACCGTGGCATATATGTTTTGTTTATAATAGAAAAAAGCTATCTTAATCCGTTCGCTTCTTTCCTGCTTATTGTTGATTGTCTATTATGATTTGTATGTATGTATCCTGTGTAAATATTCTATGTTGTTTGTGACAATCACTCAATAAAGCAATTGTGTGTTAACGTAACAATCACGTATCCTGCTTTGCTGAACGTATAGTGACAGTTTTAGAAAGATATTCCATGTTTGTTTGTCTCTAAACCAGTTAGTCCTTGCAACCATTTATCTGGGAGCCTGTTGTGTCATTGCATGTGGGTATTGTCAGCCTATGTAAGGATTACAGTGGAGATTTCCAATAGTGTGAGGCCATTGAGATATGTGATTGTAGGGAGCGGAACGACCCAGCGCTGTATGACAAGGAGCTGCACACAAAGTTGGACTGCAACAAAGTGCTATGGAAGTCAAGTTTAGACGAGGTAACATGGACTTTGTAGTGGTTTTGCAAATGTGTCATTTGAATGTCGGAATATAAAACATTTCTGTATTGTTTCTGTGTAATATTTATTTTCTTATAGTTTTGTGTAAGTATCATAGCTTTTGCTCAGCATTGTTGAGAATTGTTAAAAGATTAATGTAGAGTATCAGTTTGTCCTGTTCAATGTGCACATGCAAACACTCATTCACATGTGCACATACAATTATGTTAACATTGCATAAATACTGACAACTTATTTCCATTGTTCCAATATTTCCGTGGCCAGAGAGCAGATGACAGTTTTGGATGCATCATTTTAGATTAACATTATAAAATAAGTAACTTTTAAAATTTTATTTTGTGGATGCAATTGACACTGCCCGAAACACATTTTTACCCCCAAAAAAGTTGAGTAAAACACATTTTGGGTGGTCAGTAAGGCATAAGACAGTTGATTCTGTATGACATGACTTTTTGGGGAAAAACAAACACCATTTGTTGATGTTTTCTTGACAGGTGATCAACAAGTTCGCAAAGCGGCAGGAGTTGGGAGATGACTTGTCGGAAGATGAGGAGGAAGAGGAAGAGGAGAAGGAGGCTGGCGGTGATGGGGAGTTGTTGTATGAAGGAGCTGATGAGGAAGAGGTGGGAAAGAGAGAGACTTCTGTATGCAAGGATGGGGATGACAGCAGGGAAGAGAAAGTGGGTGAGGATGATGATGAAAAGAAGGATGAGGATGATGATGAAAAGAAGGATGAGGATGATGATGAAAAGAAGGATGAGGATGATGATGAAAAGAAGGGTGAGGAAGAAAGTGGGAGGAAGAAATTGGTTTCAGAAGAAAAAGAAAAGTTAGTAGAAGGGAATGAGGAGGAGAAGGAGCTGGGAGAGAAGGATGCGAAGTCCAGGGATGCTGGTGACAGCAGTAGCAAAGATGCGGGAAAGAACGGTTGCTCAGGAAGCAACATGCCAGACGTATTGGAAGAGTCCATTTCCCCTCTAGGTAGGTTGGCCACAATCAGGTTTTTTTTGCACACAGCTTTTTATGCACACCTAGCTGCCTGTGTCATCCATATTGTAGATTGCACATGACAGCTGGGTGCCTCCCTACCCTCTGCTAGTTATATGCAATGTTTGCCTCTGATAATGTGGCTTAAGTTCATGGTAACCGTAAATATTTGAGCAAAATGTGAACAGAACAGTCTGCTAACTCAAACATGGATGCAGTGTTTGTTGGTGCATAATGCCTCCCAGCGAATGAACACGGTCACGTGAAAGTGTCGCACCTAGAGATATATCAAAACCAGACAAATAGGTATACATATAATATTATTAGAATGCAAATTTCAACATATTTTCATATTGTATATATTTGTTAAGCATACTGTATGCTTAATAGAATGAATATTGTATTTTTTATAGGCATACATTATTTATAGTGTTGCAAATTGAGGTTTGTCTTTGTAGCTTCTGAAGCAGCCATTGACACAGAAGTGAAAAATGTTGACAAAACAGTTGTCAAGGAGACATCATCTTCACACATTTCCACTGTGAGCAGCACTGGTAGTTGCAACGATGATGATCAGCCTACACCAGACGACAACGATGGTAATAATGTAAGATTTTCATTTCTTTCTTTCATTCAGTTTATATCAGCAGTTCCCAAACTAGGGTATGTATACCCTTGGAGGTATGCAAACAATATGAAAATTTATTTAAATACAAATACTCTTCAGGGATTCAAATACAATTATAAACACTTTTAAATACAAATGCATTTAGACATAAATACATTGGACAGTATTTCAAATACTTTTCAAATACTTTTGATTTTCAGGATTTATTACAATGGGTATTCATTTCTGTGTATGTAAAACAAAAGCAACTCATATATTGAGACATCTAGTTAATAGGCATAATTAGTGTTTTGCTCATGACAGACAGACCAGTGCTAGGGAATATTGTTATTGCTAACTACATCACAGTGACAAGTGATTGAAAGACTTCTATCCATAGAGACAACGGCCAAAATAAGTTGTTTGTTATGTTAAGCTAGAAGGTCCATAATAAAAAGCCTATGTTTTGCTCTCAAACGAGATACTGCTAATTACTGCTAGGATCTTGTGAGGAGGTGTGACAGCTCAACTTCAAAGTCAGCCAGGAACCCAGAATAGCTTGGTGCCTTGACTAAAGAACAAAGGTCACTGTCAGGTGCTAATACATCCTCTGGCTCTTAGCAAACAAAAGTTGTGGGCACTGCCAGGGCCATGTGGAACACCTGTTGTTTAATGTCTTCATAAGTAATTAGCACTGTTGGGTGAAGTTGCAGTGAAGGTAATAAGTTTGGCAGGCATTACATGTGATCTTGAAACAGAAATGTTGATACTGACAATGTATTTGAAAAAGTATTTCAAAGTATTTGAAAAATCTAATACTTTAGGAAAGTATTTAAATACAAATGCTTTTAATTCCTAAACATCAAATACAATTACAAATACTTAAAAAAGTGTATTTGACCCCATGTCTGGCAAACAAATGTGGTACGCCATGACCCACTCGAAATAACAATGTCTTGGGGGATAGTTCTAAATTAGCTAGTCGTGGCAATGATCTGGAACGCCCCCTTTGTTGGGTATGTAATGGCTGCAGACATTGTACACTGTACTGTTGCTGTGAATAAAGACCTATGATACAACGTCCAATCATGTAGTCAAAAGTGTATGTGATGGGTTAGCGGAAAGTAAGGATTTCATATGTTACTCATGTTTGCACATTGAGCCAAAGATGGAGACTTGGCAGGAGAGTTCCTCTCCTATATGTTCCTCTCCTGTCATCCCTTAGAATGTTCCTCTCCTGTCATCCCTTAGAATGTTCCTCTCCTATCATCCCTTAGAATGTTCCTCTCCTGTCATCCCTTAGAATGTTCCTCTCCTGTCATCCCTTAGAATGTTCCTCTCCTATCATCCCTTAGAATGTTCCTCTCCTGTCATCCCTTAGAATGTTCCTCTCCTGTCATCCCTTAGAATGTTCCTCTCCTGTCATCCTTGAATTTCCTCTCCTTCATCCCCTTTGAATGTTCCTCTCCTGTCATCCCTTAGAATGTTCCTCTCCTGTCATCCCTTAGAATGTTCCTCTCCTATCATCCCTTAGAATGTTCCTCTCCTGTCATCCCTTAGAATGTTCCTCTCCTATCATCCCTCAGAATGTTCCTCTCCTATCATCCCTTAGAATGTTCCTCTCCTGTCATCCCTTAGAATGTTCCTCTCCTATCATCCCTAGAATGATCCTCTCCTATCATCCCTCAGAATGTTCCTCTCCTGTCATCCCTTAGAATGATCCTCTCCTGTCATCCCTTAGAATGTTCCTCTCCTGTCATCCCTTAGAATGTTCCTCTCCTGTCATCCCTTAGAATGTTCCTCTCCTGTCATCCCTTAGAATGTTCCTCTCCTGTCATCCCTTAGAATGTTCCTCTCCTGTCATCCTTAGAATGTCCTCTCCTGTCATCCCTTAGAATGTTCCTCTCCTGTCATCCCTTAGAATGTTCCTCTCCTGTCATCCCTTAGAATGTTCCTCTCCTGTCATCCCTTAGAATGTTCCTCTCCTGTCATCCCTTAGAATGTTCCTCTCCTGTCATCCCTTAGAATGTTCCTCTCCTGTCATCCCTTAGAATGTTCCTCTCCTGTCATCGCTTAGAATGTACCTCTCCTGTCATCCCTTAGAATGTTCCTCTCCTGTCATCCCTTAGAATGTTCCTCTCCTGTCATCCCTTAGAATGTTCCTCTCCTGTCATCCCTTAGAATGTTCCTCTCCTGTCATCCCTTAGAATGTAAGCTTAGAAGGCTGAGGATGTCATCTGAGATACCTTCAGATGTTTTGAAGCTGCAGGATTATTGTGCGACAATGTGCATGGATAGGTGTGGACACTGGTATCCAGATGTTTTGGTAAAGGACACTTTGGTAATGAACGTTTTGGTAACAGACATTTTGGTAACTACCTGGTAGACATTTTGGTAACAGGACGTTTTGGTAAAACCAACAAATATTCTTTAAAGGCATATTTAAAGGCAAAGGTTGTCAACACTGGCAGCAAGTCTGTGTACCCACTAGTGGGGCAGTGCTTGCTTACACGACATGTGCTATGCCACCATATCATGCCATTTTTCTCTGTGTGCTTGGTATATGCATAGCCATTACACAAAAACTTTGCTTTTCCCCTCAATGTTGTTGATAACTCCATGTTCACATGTATAGCTTCATCTCATGTGTGTCTGGATTTAAATGTGTTCTGCTAGCCACTGGTTTGATGTAGTGGTTGAACACTCTAGCCACCACCACTGCTATTTGGAAGCCATGTTCCCTTCAGAGGCAAGCACTACCATACACCATGCCCCACTGCAGGTGGGAAGCCAAGTTCCATGTCTGGACCATCCTAATTTATAAAATGTAATGGTTTAACTGACTGACATCTCAACAGGATATGGCAGACTGGACTCTGATTATTTTCAGTAGTTTTACCAAAATGTCTTGTGACCAAGATGTCTAGTTTACCAAAACGTCCTGTTACCAAAATGTCCATTACCAAAGTGTCCTTTACCAAAATGTCATGGATCCCTGGACACCCACCTGATGGCCATATTCCTGACACTTTGTCAAGAAACTAGATGACAAATTTAGTTTTAAATATTCATCGAAAAACTGGAGTCATGGAAAGGCAGTGTCAACTATGGAAAGTTTGATAAGTCTGATCATCGCAACTCGATATTTGGTGATGAAGTATATTTGAAAGGACAAACACGATAACTTGTGCACAAACACGTGCCTGTCATGACCAAATAGAATTCCAACGTTGCACTGTGATCCATCCACCATGGAGGTGCAGTGTCTCTAGCCGACGACATGCATGATAGGAGGACCTTTTTAAGTTTGTAGATGATTCCACTGTCTTCCATAACGGGCCAAATGTTCGTCTAAGATGGACATGTTGTATGAAACACTGGATGGGGAATTGTAGATTTCCCCTACATCTAACTCTGATTCTCTGAGCTGTTGTGCATGAAGACCACCTTTAGAGCCCAGCTCTGTGACATGATGAGCTCTGAATCTGCCTATTCAAAATTGTTTTCCGACTTGAGTCCCAGATTTTGATTCTGGGGCACACAGGGAAAAAAGATTGGAACCGCTGGTTTATAGTGTCCAATTTTTACACAGTCAATGGAAACCCTGGTGCCATTTTCTAGGAGATTTGATCTGAGGTCGTAAGAAACATTCATCATTAAATAAAATAGAAGTTGTTAAATTTAACGAGTCTTTCTAAAAATGTACATGCAACAATTTAATAATTAAATTACACTTTAAAGTAAGAACATCGTCTTAGGTAATAGTATCAGATAAGGTCTGGCAATGTGCAAGTGTTTAGTTAGATCCAAATAGGTGAAGGTGACGGGGTCTCAGTACAATAGAGAGAGTGTCATATCATTCCTTTTTAGTCTAGTCTATATTTGCCCTACCACAGTGAACCTAGTATCAAGTTGCATGGATTTATTCTGGACCTGAAAAAAAGTAGCTGTCTATGTCATATTTAACCAGTTTTGTGATTTGGGCAGATAGAAATGCGTAGTTTATTATCTCATATTGAATGTCTACTTTATGTGTCATGACATACAACACAAAACTAATAAATATATTTTTGAACCCATGATTAAATATTTGGCGGTCCCAGTCAAAATTGACCTCGGTTCCCAAAATGTTGCTTTTGCAGTTAGCTTCAGTTTTCGAAATAAATCGATAGCTACTGGAGATATTGCTGGTAATAAAATATAATTTAAAAAGCTCCAAAAAGGTATAATTTCAAAAGTTTTTTACTTAATTAATTAATTTCTCTCTGCTGTTGCAAGTCACATTTGTCCTGTCAGGCAAATTTTCTTCATTCTCGTATGTGTATATTTGTGAATTGTACGGATGATTATTTTTCAGCAGACATGTGACGCGAACACAAACACGAGAGAGTGGCACAACACCGATGATGACAGCAACAGTTTCAACAGCTGTGACATGAACATCGTTGAGCGAGACTACAGCAATGACTCGAAGAAGAATGATGACAGTAATGACTCGAAGAGACACGATGACGTACAATGCTACAACTTATCGTCGTCGTCATCGTCGTCATCCCCATCGTCATCAGAAGTCGACAGCTTGTCGTCGGATGAGGGAAGTAATTCGCGACACGAGAAGAAGTCGCATTCGCCTGATCTGTCCTACATGAAAAAGGCTGTCACCGATTTCACTGGTGCCTTAGCTGAGGCCATTGACAATGAGAAATCAAAGGACGTAGAATCGAGTGATGAACACGATGACAATGGCAGTGATGTGGACAGACCAGACAGTCAGAGTGATGTACTAATCATGGATGGAACTGCGGCCTTTCCAAACTCACAGTGCATGTTTTCGCCGTCGAAACTAATTATTAAATCACAACCATTCCAGATATCATGTCCCGGCATGCGCAGTGATTCTCCAATCATCATCACCGATCAAGACGACAAAGCAACTTTGCCGAAGGAGACATCACTGCATGATATTGATGACAAGACGACATTGCGGCCAAGCGCCTCTGATGACACGTCATCGGCTGTGATGGCGACGTTCGGTGACACTGAAATGAATATCAAGATCAAAAACTATTGTTCGCTTTCGTCAAACATTGTCGTTAAAGTTACGACGCCTGACAGTACGACGTTGACAGAAAGTTGGCCAGAGTTGGAGCCACAGATTGGTAAGAATAACTCTGCGGCGCCTTGTCGACAATATCCTTGGAAGTCGGTGGCATCACCAGTTGTCACTGACGAAGTCATCGAATTGTCGGACTCGGAATGAGTGACATGATGACTGACATCACAGGGTATAATCAAGCGTTCACGAACATTTTATGTTACACTGACTGACCCATATGAAATCTGATTGTATTTTATTAGAGGTAGTTAAATGAGAGTAATGCACATGTGTATGATAACACAAACGCAGTGACCAGAGGTAGAACAATTAACTTGGAACAGTTGATTAAATTACAATTACAAATTCACCATTTGTAGTAAATGATTTAATTTCAAAATGATCTTTACAATTTTGTCAGTGTTTTATTTTAAACATACTGTTAGTTATTATTTATTAACATCTTAATGGCAGCATCCGCCAACCAAATGTGCATTTTAAATGTTGTTATTAAGCAACCCAAAAGCCAGCTTGCATGAAGGTATGAATCAGGGTTGCATATACAATGTTTTACTAAAAAAATTGAACTTTTAGTACATGTAGCGAGCCCAGACGTACAATCATATCAATAATTATTTGCACCAAGACAATTTTTTTGATTTTGGACACATTTTCTTTGAGGTTGTATGTCCTGTCTCATAATGTCAGTGGAGTTGTTCACCTATGCTGTATTTATGTTATTGTCTTATACATAAAATACATAAATACAAACATATATATGTATATATATATATATGTAATATATATATATATATATATATATATATACTGAAAGTAACAATCTCAATATAATCACACAAATACACATACCATATTCGTTCTATTGAACGTACACCCCCTTTTAGCAGCATCTGACACCGTGACAATGACCTAGCAAAGCCAACACTGTCTGTTGATGCCAGAATTGGAACACTTGATTAAAATTTCAGTGATAACAGAAGACAAAAGTACAGTTGTAACTTTTTGGTCATATTTTGACACAATAGCCAGCCAATCACGTCTGCTCAGATGGCTGAACTGTATATGCTTGGCTGACTTGCCGACGTATGCCCACAGTTAACACATCTGTTTGCATCCTTCGCTAATGTTGGTTATCTGAAATGTTCGACTCTCATAGCTTGTTATAAACTTATGGTAACCATAAATGTTTCATCAAAATATGAATATTCAACCAAGAAGATCCCACAAACTGTGAAATGCCACCAAATGAATGGATGTTGTTACATGGAATTGTCACCTAGTGTGGTACATTGAACTAATTTTGGGAACCAATGAAAATAGTGATTAAATGGGTCTACGTTTATGTGAACGCATTAAAAAAATCTTTTCTGTTATTTTCCCCTGTTACAACGTCACAGAAGGTGCTGTTTGGGTCTTATGCCTGTGCATTATACATATGTTTTGGGTGAATGTGCTATTTTGTGAATTCATATACAAAATATGTAAGATGTGCCAACAGGTGCTGAAACGATGACGGTGTTTAATTTTATTTAGAATATATTTCATTGTTGTTCATGTAGGGCTTCTCTAATGAACTTTTCTGAGAAATGGATCGTAATGAGAATAACCACGATTGTAATTATAAGGAGACATGTCATATGGTTTTGCAATATTCAGGTGAAATTTAAGCAAATTAATTGACTGCATACTGTGTGTGATTCAGATGTGTAGCAACATGTACTAGAAACAGTCTGTCGGAGATATTAAGCATGGTTAATGTCGAAGTAACGCACTACGTCATATAACATGTTTATTTCTTCTTTATGTACTGATGTAGTCAAGTCACTGTACGTGTTCGTCGGACATGTCAAAATGTCAGTTGTAAAATAAAATATGCACATGTTTGACACATCACCATATGATAATTGTGCACAAATGTGTACCGGTACTTCACGTACTTCCAGACAGAGTTAGGAATTTAGAAGCAAGATTATGTTGTATAGTTAGGTGATGTTGTACGAGTCCACTGTGGGTTACATCGCAACTGCAGATGGTGCCACTGTGCAATGATCGTTGGTGACCGTAGACCATAGATATAAATAGAACACACCAGTAGGGGAAAGATCTAACTCTGTGCCGTAGGCTGACTGCTGGTTGTGTTCCAGGTAGTTCTTACTAGCATATGCGCACACGCACACACGCACGCACGCACACAGAAGCGTGTGGAAACATGGGGAAAATTGGGGCAAGGTGGTTGTAGACATTTTGTTTGGTGGCAAACACATGGTTGTGCCCCCAGTAAACAGGAGTAAGCCAAACGTATGGCGCCCAGCTGAGAGAAGCCCAGTTGGGGGGGGGGAGGGACTGGTGCTGAACCTCCCGGCGGTTCTCAGTACCACAACATGAACTTAGTTCCCGCGTCACTGGTAGTCTTTGGTTTATCACCTCAAAGCGTCTATGTTCGCTGCATTTCACGAGTTGCAGACGAATCTTCATGTCTCGTAGGTCTAATTGACAAATGCAGACCAATTTATTTAAATGATTAACACACCTCATATTTTGATATAAAAGTCCCGACTTTGTGATGAGCGACACCAGCTGAGGAAGTACATATATCTATGACTCTCAGATCATCCGTTTCAAAACTAGTTTTTGTTCCTAAAATGTAGCTCACTATTGGCAAATGTGCATTCTCTCTAGCTGCGCCAACAATTTCGAATCAACTCCCTATTGTAATTAAATCTTCTGAAAAAAATCGAAACATTTGATTGAAATAGATATTTGACCATACATTATCGCCGGTTCCAAGCATACACGGCTTTTGCCTGTTCCCGTTTATGAGTATGCCGAATGATTTTGTTTATTGCGCCTCTGAGTTTGAATTTTCAAGGATACAGGCGCTATAGAAGTTTTAAATAATTATTATGTTTGGGATTTAGGCGTAGTATCATAAGTAAGGATTATATTTTGAAGGATATTGTTCATGGCTCCAATATTTCGATTGACTGCAGGAATGTACACTTTGGAGCATTGTTACTCGAAACTTGCAACGTTTCGGTCTAATACACTTACAAGTAAATGTTATTATGTAGAAATACGATGTTTTGATTTCATAGCGTTAATTTGGGGCAATGATCTCTATTAAAAAGAATAGATATCAGCAAATAATGTTAAACAAATACTTTTCAGAACATTCAAAAATTAATAGACTTATTTTGTTTTTACAAATTAGCTTATCCTATAGTCGTAACCATACTAAATCTAGGCGTTCACTTCAGTGTGTGTGTGTGTGTGTGCGTGCGTGCGTGCGTGCGTGCGTGCGTGCGTGCGTGCGTGCGTGCGTGCGTGTGTGTGTTGCTATAAATACACCTGCCTGCCTCATCATTGAATACATTGATTGCTGACAATGTTTGCTGGTCCGGTCACTCCAACGTGAATGTATGGACCAGTGAGATTGTTGATTGTTTTCGCTATGACTAGCACACTTGACGTTTATCTTAGACCTAGCACACTGACGTTTATCTTAGACCTAGCACACTGACGTTTATCTTAGACCTAGCACACTGACGTTTATCTTAGACCTAGCACACTGACGTTTATCTTAGACCTAGCACACTGACGTTTATCTTAGACCTAGCACACTGACGTTTATCTTAGACCTAGCACACTGACGTTTATCTTAGACCTAGCACACTGACGTTTATCTTAGACCTAGCACACTGACGTTTATCTTAGACCTAGCGCACTGACGTTTATCTTAGACCTATCGCACTGACGTTTATCTTAGACCTAGCGCACTGACGTTTATCTTAGACCTATCGCACTGACGTTTATCTTAGACCTAGCGCACTGACGTTTATCTTAGACCTAGCACGACTGACGTTTATCTTAGACCTAGCACACTGACGTTTATCTTAGACCTAGCACGCTGACGTTTATCTTAGACCTAGCACGCTGACGTTTATCTTAGACCTAGCACACTGACGTTTATCTTAGACCTAGCACACTGACGTTTATCTTAGACCTATCGCACTGACGTTTATCTTAGACCTATCGCACTGACGTTTATCTTAGACCTAGCACACTGACGTTTATCTTAGACCTAGCACACTGACGTTTATCTTAGACCTAGCACACTGACGTTTATCTTAGACCTAGCACACTGACGTTTATCTTAGACCTAGCACACTGACGTTTATCTTAGACCTAGCACACTGACGTTTATCTTAGACCTAGCACACTGACGTTTATCTTAGACCTAGCACACTGACGTTTATCTTAGACCTACCACTGACGTTTATCTTAGACCTACGCACTGACGTTTATCTTAGACCTAGCACTGACGTTTATCTTAGACCTACGCACTGACGTTTATCTTAGACCTAGCGCACTGACGTTTATCTTAGACCTAGCGCACTGACGTTTATCTTAGACCTAGCGCACTGACGTTTATCTTAGACCTAGCGCACTGACGTTTATCTTAGACCTAGCGCACTGACGTTTATCTTAGACCTAGCGCACTGACGTTTATCTTAGACCTAGCGCACTGACGTTTATCTTAGACCTAGCGCACTGACGTTTATCTTAGACCTAGCGCACTGACGTTTATCTTAGACCTAGCGCACTGACGTTTATCTTAGACCTAGCGCACTGACGTTTATCTTAGACCTAGCACACTGACGTTTATCTTAGACCTAGCACACTGACGTTTATCTTAGACCTGCACACTGACGTTTATCTTAGACCTGCCACTGACGTTTATCTTAGACCTGCCACTGACGTTTATCTTAGACCTGCCACTGACGTTTATCTTAGACCTGGCCACTGACGTTTATCTTAGACCTACGCACTGACGTTTATCTTAGACCTACGCACTGACGTTTATCTTAGACCTATCGCACTGACGTTTATCTTAGACCTATCGCACTGACGTTTATCTTAGACCTATCGCACTGACGTTTATCTTAGACCTAGCGCACTGACGTTTATCTTAGACCTAGCGCACTGACGTTTATCTTAGACCTAGCGCACTGACGTTTATCTTAGACCTAGCGCACTGACGTTTATCTTAGACCTAGCGCACTGACGTTTATCTTAGACCTAGCACACTGACGTTTATCTTAGACCTAGCACACTGACGTTTATCTTAGACCTAGCACACTGACGTTTATCTTAGACCTAGCGCACTGACGTTTATCTTAGACCTAGCGCACTGACGTTTATCTTAGACCTACCACGACGTTTATCTTAGACCTACGCACTGACGTTTATCTTAGACCTACCACTGACGTTTATCTTAGACCTAGCACTGACGTTTATCTTAGACCTAGCCACTGACGTTTATCTTAGACCTAGCACACTGACGTTTATCTTAGACCTAGCGCACTGACGTTTATCTTAGACCTAGCGCACTGACGTTTATCTTAGACCTAGCCACTGACGTTTATCTTAGACCTAGCACACCGACGTTTATCTTAGACCTAGCCACTGACGTTTATCTTAGACCTAGCCACCGACGTTTATCTTAGACCTAGCGCACTGACGTTTATCTTAGACCTAGCGCACTGACGTTTATCTTAGACCTAGCGCACTGACGTTTATCTTAGACCTAGCCACTGACGTTTATCTTAGACCTAGCGCACTGACGTTTATCTTAGACCTAGCGCACTGACGTTTATCTTAGACCTAGCGCACTGACGTTTATCTTAGACCTAGCGCACTGACGTTTATCTTAGACCTAGCGCACTGACGTTTATCTTAGACCTAGCACACTGACGTTTATCTTAGACCTAGCGCACTGACGTTTATCTTAGACCTAGCGCACTGACGTTTATCTTAGACCTAGCACACTGACGTTTATCTTAGACCTAGCCACTGACGTTTATCTTAGACCTAGCACACTGACGTTTATCTTAGACCTAGCGCACTGACGTTTATCTTAGACCTAGCACACTGACGTTTATCTTAGACCTAGCACACTGACGTTTATCTTAGACCTAGCGCACTGACGTTTATCTTAGACCTAGCACACTGACGTTTATCTTAGACCTAGCACACTGACGTTTATCTTAGACCTAGCACACCGACGTTTATCTTAGACCTAGCACACCGACGTTTATCTTAGACCTATCGCACTGACGTTTATCTTAGACCTAGCACACCGACGTTTATCTTAGACCTAGCACACTGACGTTTATCTTAGACCTATCGCACTGACGTTTATCTTAGACCTAGCACACCGACGTTTATCTTAGACCTAGCACACTGACGTTTATCTTAGACCTAGCACACTGACGTTTATCTTAGACCTAGCACACCTGACGTTTATCTTAGACCTAGCACACCGACGTTTATCTTAGACCTAGCACACCGACGTTTATCTTAGACCTAGCACACTGACGTTTATCTTAGACCTAGCACACCTGACGTTTATCTTAGACCTAGCACACTGACGTTTATCTTAGACCTAGCCACGACGTTTATCTTAGACCTAGCCACTGACGTTTATCTTAGACCTAGCACACGACGTTTATCTTAGACCTAGCCACTGACGTTTATCTTAGACCTAGCACACGACGTTTATCTTAGACCTAGCCACTGACGTTTATCTTAGACCTACCACTGACGTTTATCTTAGACCTATCGCACTGACGTTTATCTTAGACCTATCGCACGACGTTTATCTTAGACCTAGCGCACGACGTTTATCTTAGACCTAGCCACTGACGTTTATCTTAGACCTAGCACACTGACGTTTATCTTAGACCTAGCACACTGACGTTTATCTTAGACCTAGCGCACTGACGTTTATCTTAGACCTAGCGCACTGACGTTTATCTTAGACCTAGCGCACTGACGTTTATCTTAGACCTAGCACACGACGTTTATCTTAGACCTAGCACACTGACGTTTATCTTAGACCTAGCGCACTGACGTTTATCTTAGACCTAGCGCACTGACGTTTATCTTAGACCTAGCACACTGACGTTTATCTTAGACCTATCGCACTGACGTTTATCTTAGACCTATCGCACTGACGTTTATCTTAGACCTGGCACACTGACGTTTATCTTAGACCTATCGCACTGACGTTTATCTTAGACCTATCGCACTGACGTTTATCTTAGACCTAGCACACTGACGTTTATCTTAGACCTATCGCACTGACGTTTATCTTAGACCTATCGCACTGACGTTTATCTTAGACCTGGCACACCGACGTTTATCTTAGACCTAGCACACTGACGTTTATCTTAGACCTATCGCACTGACGTTTATCTTAGACCTATCGCACTGACGTTTATCTTAGACCTATCGCACTGACGTTTATCTTAGACCTATCGCACTGACGTTTATCTTAGACCTAGCGTCCTCAAAAGGAACACGAAGTGGGAGAACATTTCCAAGGCCTGTGCTCATTAATAATAAATGTCTGTTGTTTTACGGGTAAGGCGAAATGGTGACGGTTAGTCATGTATGTGTTGTCGTTGTTAATATTTAAACTATTCTGGTGAGACAAAAGCAGCTGAACATTTAGGGTATTCACTTACGAACTAAATGGACTGTCTAGTCATGTATACTCCAACTGAGACACAATTCGTCATACGTAACCCAGACAGAGCGAACCAAACTACGCTTATAACCGGTGTCACGCGGAAGGTTTCACTGGGGATACGCGAAAGATTAGCATAATGTAAAGACTTTGCCATCTTATTTTCCACTAACGTTCAAGCTTTGCACTGAAGTCGGAGAAATCAATGCAGAGTTCTTTGTTCTGTTATCTTTTAGAATTAACTAAGAAGGGCGAGTGTCTTAGGAGGTCTCCAAATGTTTTCCAGGCCTATGGGTTATCGTGGGACAATGTGAGCGTGCGTGGGAGGACGGTGCGCACGCACTGGGCGAATCCGTAGCCGAATTGTTTAACTCCCCAAACAGAGAGAGGCTGTGATAATGCTTTGGCTGAATTGTTTCAGTTCTCAAATGAGAGGAGGCGATGAGATTGCTTGGGCTAAATTTGATGTTTCCCCCAACACAGAACGAGCCTGTATGACTGCTTGGGTTGAATTGTTTCAGTTCCGCAGACAGAACGATGCTTTATGACTGCTTGGGTTGAATTGTTTCAGTTCCGCAGACAGGACGATGCTTTATGATTGCTTGGGTTGAATTGTTTCAGTTCCGCAGACAGAACGATGCTTTATGACTGCTTGGGTTGAATTGTTTCAGTTCCGCAGACAGGACGATGCTTTATGACTGCTTGGGTTGAATTATTTCAGTTCCGCAGACAGGACGATGCTTTATGACTGCTTGGGTTGAATTATTTCAGTTCCGCAGACAGGACGATGCTTTATGATTGCTTGGGTTGAATTATTTCAGTTCCGCAGACAGGACGATGCTTTATGACTGCTTGGGTTGAATTATTTCAGTTCCGCAGACAGGACGATGCTTTATGACTGCTTGGGTTGAATTGTTTCAGTTCCGCAGACAGGACGATGCTTTATGACTGCTTGGGTTGAATTATTTCAGTTCCGCAGACAGGACGATGCTTTATGACTGCTTGGGTTGAATTGTTTCAGTTCCGCAGACAGGACGATGCTTTATGACTGCTTGGGTTGAATTGTTTCAGTTCCGCAGACAGGACGATGCTTTATGACTGCTTGGGTTGAATTGTTTCAGTTCCGCAGACAGGACGATGCTTTATGACTGCTTGGGTTGAATTATTTCAGTTCCGCAGACAGGACGATGCTTTATGACTGCTTGGGTTGAATTATTTCAGTTCCGCAGACAGGACGATGCTTTGTGACTGCTTGGGTTGAATTATTTCAGTTCCGCAGACAGGACGATGCTTTGTGACTGCTTGGGTTGAATTATTTCAGTTCCGCAGACAGGACGATGCTTTATGACTGCTTGGGTTGAATTATTTCAGTTCCGCAGACAGGACGATGCTTTATGACTGCTTGGGTTGAATTGTTTCAGTTCCGCAGACAGGACGATGCTTTATGACTGCTTGGGTTGAATTGTTTCAGTTCCGCAGACAGGACGATGCTTTATGACTGCTTGGGTTGAATTGTTTCAGTTCCGCAGACAGGACGATGCTTTGTGACTGCTTGGGTTGAATTATTTCAGTTCCGCACGCAGACAGGACGATGCTTTATGACTGCTTGGGTTGAATTGTTTCTGTTCCGCAAACAGGACGATGCTTTGTGACTGCTTGGGTTGAATTGTTTCAGTTCCGCAGACAGGACGATGCTTTATGACTGCTTGGGTTGAATTGTTTCAGTTCCGCAGACAGGACCGTGCTTTATGACTGCTTGGGTTGAATTATTTCAATTCCGCAGACAGGACGATGCTTTATGATTGCTTGGGTTGAATTATTTCAGTTCCGCAGACAAGACGATGCTTTATGACTGCTTGGGTTGAATTGTTTCAGTTCCGCAGACAGGACGATGCTTTATGATTGCTTGGGTTGAATTATTTCAGTTCCGCAGACAGGACGATGCTTTATGACTGCTTGGGTTGAATTGTTTCAGTTCCGCAGACAGGACGATGCTTTATGACTGCTTGGGTTGAATTATTTCAGTTCCGCAGACAGGACGATGCTTTATGACTGCTTGGGTTGAATTATTTCAGTTCCGCAGACAGGACGATGCTTTATGACTGCTTGGGTTGAATGTTTCAGTTCCGCCGACATGACGATGCTTTATGACTGCTTGGGTTGAATTATTTCAGTTCCACAGACAGGACGATGCTTTATGACTGTTTGGGTTGAATTGTTTCAGTTCCGCAGACAGGACGATGCTTTATGATTGCATGGGTTGAATTATTTCAGTTCCGCAGACAGGACGATGCTTTATGACTGCTTGGGTTGAATTGTTTCAGTTCCGCAGACAGGACGATGCTTTATGATTGCTTGGGTTGAATTATTTCAGTTCCGCAGACAGGACGATGCTTTATGACTGCTTGGGTTGAATTATTTCAGTTCCGCAGACAGGACGATGCTTTATGACTGCTTGGGTTGAATTGTTTCAGTTCCGCAGACAGGACGATGCTTTGTGACTGCTTGGGTTGAATTGTTTCAGTTCCGCAGACAGGACGATGCTTTGTGACTGCTTGGGTTGAATTGTTTCAGTTCCGCAGACAAGACGATGCTTTATGATTGCTTGGGTTGAATTGTTTCAGTTCCGCAGACAGGACGATGCTTTATGATTGCTTGGGTTGAATTGTTTCAGTTCCGCAGACAGGACGATGCTTTGTGACTGCTTGGGTTGAAATGTTTCAGTTCCGCAGACAGGACGATGCTTTATGACTGCTTGGGTTGAATTGTTTCAGTTCCGCAGACATGGCGATGCTTTATGACTGGTTGGGTTGAATTGTTTCAGTTCCGCAGACAGGACGATGCTTTATGACTGCTTGGGTTGAATTATTTCAGTTCCGCAGACAGGACGATGCTTTGTGACTGCTTGGGTTGAATTATTTCAGTTCCGCAGACAGGACGATGCTTTATGACTGCTTGGGTTGAATTATTTCAGTTCCGCAGACAGGACGATGCTTTGTGATTGCTTGGGTTGAATTATTTCAGTTCCGCAGACAGGACGATGCTTTATGACTGCTTGGGTTGAATTATTTCAGTTCCGCAGACAGGACGATGATTTGTGATTGCTTGGGTTGAATTATTTCAGTTCCGCAGACAGGACGATGCTTTGTGACTGCTTGGGTTGAATTGTTTCAGTTCCGCAGACAGGACGATGCTTTGTGATTGCTTGGGTTGAATTATTTCAGTTCCGCAGACAGGACGATGCTCTGTGACTGTTTGGGTTGAATTATTTCAGTTCCGCAGACAGGACGATGCTTTGTGATTGCTTGGGTTGAATTATTTCAGTTCCGCAGACAGGACGATGCTTTATGACTGCTTGGGTTGAATTATTTCAGTTCCGCAGACAGGACGATGCTTTATGACTGCTTGGGTTGAATTATTTCAGTTCCGCAGACAGGACGATGCTTTATGATTGCTTGGGTTGAATTATTTCAGTTCCGCAGACAGGACGATGCTTTGTGACTGCTTGGGTTGAATTGTTTCAGTTCCGCAGACAGGACGATGCTTTGTGACTGCTTGGGTTGAATTGTTTCAGTTCCGCAGACAGGACGATGCTTTGTGACTGTTTGGGTTGAATTATTTCAGTTCCGCAGACAGGACGATGCTTTATGACTGCTTGGGTTGAATTGTTTCAGTTCCGCAGACAGGACGATGCTTTATGACTGCTTGGGTTGAATTGTTTCAGTTCCGCAGACAGGACGATGCTTTGTGACTGTTTGGGTTGAATTGTTTCAGTTCCGCAGACAGGACGATGCTTTATGACTGCTTGGGTTGAATTGTTTCAGTTCCGCAGACAGGACGAGGGTTTGTGACTGTTTGGGTTGAATTGTTTCAGTTCCGCAGACAGGACGATGCTTTGTGACTGTTTGGCTTGAATTGTTTAAGTTTCGCAGACAGGACGATGCTTTATGACTGCTTGGGTTGAATTGTTTCAGTTCCGCAGACAGGACGAGGGTTTGTGACTGTTTGGGTTGAATTGTTTAAGTTCCGCAGACAGGACGATGCTTTGTGACTGTTTGGCTTGAATTGTTTAAGTTCCGCAGACAGGACGATGCTTTATGACTGCTTGGGTTGAATTGTTTCAGTTCCGCAGACATGACGAGGGTTGATGACTGTTTGGGTTGAATTGTTTCAGTTCCGCAGACAGGACGAGGGTTTGTGACTGTTTGGGTTGAATTGTTTAAGTTCCACAGACATGACGAGGGTTTGTGACTGTTTGGGTTGAATTGTTTAAGTTCCGCAGACATGACGAGGGTTTGTGACTGTTTGGGTTGAATTGTTTTTAAGTTCCGCAGACAGGACGAGGGTTTATGACGGTTTGGGTTGAATTGTTTAAGTTCCGCAGACATGACGAGGGTTTGTGACTGTTTGGGTTGAATTGTTTAAGTTCCGCAGACATGACGAGGGTGCATGTGTGACTGTTTGGGTTGAATTGTTTAAGTTCCGCAGACAGGACGAGGGTTTGTGACTGTTTTGGTTGAATTGTTTAAGTTCCGCAGACATGACGAGGGTTTGTGACTGTTTGGGTTGAATTGTTTAAGTTCCGCAGACAGGACGAGGGTTTGTGACTGTTTGGGTTGAATTGTTTAAGTTCCGCAGACATGACGAGGCTTTGTGACTGTTTGGGTTGAATTGTTTCAGTTCCGCAGACAGGACGAGGCTTTGTGACTGTTTGGGTTGAATTGTTTCAGTTCCGCAGACATGACGAGGCTTTGTGACTGTTTGGGTTGAATTGTTTCAGTTCCGCAGACAGGACGAGGCTTTGTGATTGCTTGGGTTGAATTGTTTCAGTTCCGCTGACAGGACGAGGCTTTGTGACTGCTTGGTTTGAATTGTTTCAGTTCCGTTGACAGGACGAGGCTTTGTGATTGCTTGGGTTGAATTGTTTTGATTCTTCAGCCAGGACGAGGCTTTGTGATTAGTTAGACTGAACTGTTTCAGTTTCCCAGAGAGGGGCTCTGCCCTTCGCTGCAGCCTAGAATTAACCCTAATAGCACTCCCACTGACTGACACCAGGCGTATTCTCGGCGTCATGATCTTCCTACTTTCTTATTCTTTTCCAATAAAACCTTCTATGTGAACAACATGTTGTTGAGCGTTACACCTAAGATGCTGGTGCGCACTAAAATCGTTTCAATAATATAATGAAATAAATATACTTGTTGAATAATAATCACGTGTCACTGACAAATATTTAATAATATAGAGTGTTTGCAGCCGCCCCTATCTCGTCTCTATTGGGATATGGAAGGGTCCAGATCCCGATTACGCCAATCGATCGGTTCGATTGTTTAACAAACAATGACACCTGATCCACCTGTTGGACAATCGATTAATCGAGTAGCGCGATCGCTACCGATGTAACGTTTTCATTTATCCGGGCGTCATAAACTTTTCAGGTGATGTTCCTGCGCATGCGCGATAAATCTAACATCATCAACGTGCAGCGAAACGCAAATCATTTATGGCATAAGTACAGCAAAGTTAATTGTCGCAAAATAACACGACGCAAACAAGTTCTGAGGCATGCTTTGATAGCAAGCGCAAATCACACGACATAAGTGCGCCATACCCCGTGACAGTGATTTAGCCAAACGTAATATTTTAATATATTTATTATTGAACGACATTTTAAGCAACTCTTCACAATAATCACCACAGGAGAGTTGACGAACGGCCCGTGGTATTTATACCATAAATGCTTTGCGTTTCGCTGCTCATTGATGATTTTACAGTTATCGCGCATGCGCGGACACGTCACCCGGATAGTTGATAACGCCCGGAAAATGTAAGCGCGACACTGAGATCGCGACACTTGCGAAAGTTGTATTATCAACCGTCATAGATCCTACAACTCCGAACAATGGTCAGATTATGCAATAACCTAAACGTAACGTATAAACCACGTCTTTGTCTCACAATACTAAATAATCCACGTCAAGCTAAATATTATGACGTAGGCGTAGCGCAAGTAAACAATAGGATAAATAAAACACATTAGAGAGATTTCACAATCGACAATAAATCAAATGTAAAATTATTTTGTTTGTTCATTTTCTCTCTGCGACTGCGACTCAATTTAGGGACAGTAATGGAAATATTGCTACAATAATTAAGGGTAAATGACATTCTGTAGGCATATGATTCCGTTATGGAACAAGTTCTATAACACTAGATGACGTTGGGCCTAAACCGTTCAATGAGTGGATTTTACAGATAGCGACTATACCTAGTAATAATGTATTATATTTTTGGCTTTCGCCTTGTGTGACTTTAGCTGTAGCCGGATGATCTAATTCGTGGTAATCTCCGTCGATTCACTTTTGTATTGTGTGTCTGTCATAGGAGCGTCTGTGACGTCATTCCTGTGAAGTCACGTGTCTGTAAGCCTACCAGTAGCGCTTATTCATAAACGGTATCGTACGTTTTCATGGAAGATCAATTTAACTTGCCGTGTTGACTTACAGTGCTGATTACATTAAATATTACAAGAAAGGTTTCTATTAACAGACTTACTTGTTTCAGTCGTTTCCTTTACTACCAATTTTGCAATAAATCTGAGCCGCGAAACCAGGCTACGTTGTCTCGATGTGTGTGACGTCACTTTGATTACGTTATCCAGAAAATGGCTGATCTGCCACTTAAACAGTTTTTCATTACACCTGTCTGTTTGTCGTCTGTCTGATAATCTTTTTTGTCGGGTTGTCTGCATGCGTCCTGCACTGGGTGTGCGCGTGTGCGCGCGTGCGTATGCATGTGTGTGTGCTCGATTATATGGTGACAACCGAGGACTTACAAATGAATAAACACCTTCTAACCGTGGACATTGTCCTAACCGAGGACGCCCTCGGTCGGTTAGCATTAAGAACATGAGCGCATTGTCGACGTTCTGGAAACCGAGAAAAAAAATATGGAAAAATCGCACCAGACCACGACCAGCTACGTATAACAGTGCCACTATGAGCTAAATTGTATAGCCTTGTGAATACGGACGGTTTGGCGCTTTCTCGATTGTTTAGCGAAATGCGGGACAAATCACGTGACCTGACGATCGCGTTGTTGTGGCAACTGAGGGATATCACTCTTTTACGCACGTGCAAAAACACCAGAGTGGCGTGGCGAAGTCGGAGCGCCATGCACAGCGTTGACAACAGAGACAGACTGGGTCAGAACTAAGGGAACTGAAGCGGAGACAACAGATTAAGGTGAGACGTGGTGAAAACGTGCCAGATAAGGTAAAGCAAAGATTGGCGATCTTTTATTTTCTGACCAAACAGACAGTGAAAGCGATAAGCTACAGCTGCCAAACATTCCCTGATCTGTCATATACAAACAATAATAATAATGCTTATCTTATATGCATGTACATGCATTAAGTATAACATTACTGAAACGTATAAAATTCACAAAACAAACTTGCACAAAACTCGACTGCAACTCGAAATCATCGGCGGCTGCGCGTAGCCGTAGCCGTAAATGCCGTGCTGCGAGTCGAAATCGTTACGTGGTGGTGGTAATAATATAAGAATTTACAAAATTACTCCGTCAATCATCTCTCCACCCCCCTTCCTTACCCTCCCTACCTCCTTCTCTCACGTTCTATCTGTCCATCCCCATCTCTCCCTCTCACCGTCTCTCACTTTCTATCTCTCCCTCCCCATCTCTCTCTCTCTCTCCCTCCCTCCTCTCTCTCTGTCTCTCTCCCACTCTCTCCATGCGCACCCACTATCTCGACCCCCGCAGTCGCATCCCACGCTCCCTTCTCATCCAGTTCCAGTCCAGTCGAAAAGGTTACGTGGTGGTGGTAATGATATAAGATTTAAACATTTGCCACCCGGGATTGAACTACCGATCGCAAGTGGACAAGTCAGCCTTCAGCATATTGAGAGTCCAATCAATATTGTCTGTGAACATTCCGCCCTTCGGAGGTATTTATAGTTTTTAAACACGCCACTGGGACAATTACGCAACGGGGATTACACAAATATTTCCACTCCATTGGAAAAAAGTTTCAAATTGAGTGTAACATAATTGTCAAAACATTTCATAAATGGCAAAGATTCATTTGTAGATATATAAAGATCATTAAACACACACAACAGTGTCACACTGCTGTGTGATAAAGCCTTAATAGCAAGAAACCACGCACACTCACAATTTCATGCATATGCACGGTTTCACAATGTTGTCAACCATGACATATCGGATTGAAGACCTTTCCCACAGCAGCAATAGTTGAAGCATAAGGCTTTTGGGGCACATGGTCCAGTACTGGGGCATGGGCCTTACTTACACCCTTGATTTGCAACTCCCATGCTTTTATGTCACCTGTGCAGTCTTCAACATATTCTTCGCTACCACAAGAAGAGTTGTTAATGTACTTAACTTAATGACCTGGCAGAACTTTGACGCTAGTCGTGTGATGCTGCTAGCGAGAAACACGTTATCTGCCTTCTTCCAGAGTCCACATGTAGGCCTTAGGTGCTGTTTGTGTGGGTTGAATAGTAACCCGCGTTTGTTTGGCAACCAAGGTGCATGCCATTTAAAAAGAAGCATTAATATTTCTGCATATATGCATTTATACACCCACAAGCTTGTTCAATGCATTTCTGATGTATCACAAAACCAGCTGAACTTACGAAATGGAGTCAGTGTGTGTGCACATATAGTGTTTGTATGCGGAACACCAGCAGGGTGTGAATCTGCCACACACAACATGTAGTGTTTGTATGCGGAACACCAGCAGGGTGTGAATCTGTCACACACAACATGTAGTGTTTGTATGCGGAACACCAGCAGGGTGTGAATCTGCCACACACAACATGTAGTGTTTGTATGCGGAACACCAGCTGGGTGTGAATCTGCCACACACAACATGTAGTGTTTGTATGCGGAACACCAGCAGGGTGTGAATCTGCCACACACAACATGTAGTGTTTGTATGCGGAACACCAGCTGGGTGTGAATCTGCCACACACAACATGTAGTGTTTGTATGCGGAACACCAGCTGGGTGTGAATCTGCCGCACACAACATGTAGTGTTTGTATGCGGAACACCAGCAGGGTGTGAATCTGCCACACACAACATGTAGTGTTTGTATGCGGAACACCAGCTGGGTGTGAATCTGCCACACACAACATGTAGTGTTTGTATGCGGAACACCAGCAGGGTGTGAATCTGCCAAACACAACATGTAGTGGTTGTATGTGGAACACCAGCAGGGTGTGAATCTGCCACACACAACATGTAGTGTTTGTATGCGGAACACCAGCAGGGTGTGAATCTGCCACACACAACATGTAGTGTTTGTATGCGGAACACCAGCTGGGTGTGAATCTGCCACACACACCATGTAGTGTTTGTATGCGGAACACCAGCAGGGTGTGAATCTGCCACACACAACATGTAGTGTTTGTATGCGGAACACCAGCAGGGTGTGAATCTGTCACACACAACATGTAGTGTTTGTATGCGGAACACCAGCAGGGTGTGAATCTGCCACACACAACATGTAGTGTTTGTATGCGGAACACCAGCAGGGTGTGAATCTGCCACACACAACATGTAGTGTTTGTATGCGGAACACCAGCAGGGTGTGAATCTGCCAAACACAACATGTAGTGGTTGTATGTGGAACACCAGCAGGGTGTGAATCTGCCACACACAACATGTAGTGTTTGTATGCGGAACACCAGCAGGGTGTGAATCTGCCACACACAACATGTAGTGTTTGTATGCGGAACACCAGCTGGGTGTGAATCTGCCACACACAACATGTAGTGTTTGTATGCGGAACACCAGCAGGGTGTGAATCTGCCACACACAACATGTAGTGTTTGTATGCGGAACAAGCAGGGGTAATCTGCCACACAACATGTATTTTGTATCGGAAAAGCAGGGTGTGAATCTGCCACACACAACATGTAGTGTTTGTATGCGGAACACCAGCAGGGTGTGAATCTGCCACACACAACATGTAGTGTTTGTATGCGGAACACCAGCTGGGTGTGAATCTGCCACACACAACATGTAGTGTTTGTATGCGGAACACCAGCAGGGTGTGAATCTGCCACACACAACATGTAGTGGTTGTATGTGGAACACCAGCAGGGTGTGGATCTGCCACACACAACACTGAACCGTTATTATCCTAAACTGTGCAAGTGAACATAATAGTTATACAAACAACTGACAGTGCTTTTGCATAAAAACACAGTATTCTAAGTGCAATGAGTCACAACTGTGTTTTATACTGTTGTAGAATGTGAAGTTGTTTAATCTGACAGGAATACATAATTATTAGTACACAATCTGAAAAAGCATGCACAAACTCATTGTTCTGGGTAAGACTGCTAACTGGGGTTTTGAAGTCTTCTTATGTGGAAGTACATCCTCCGTCACCATGGCTGGTAGATACACTATTTAAATTATTGTATCTGTCAAAAAAAAATTAAATTAAAAACGAGTACAACTGTTTCCTACAAGCATGAGTTGTTTAGTGGTGACCGTTGCACCGGAATATGTTGCATCGCCTAACAATATCAAACATTTTCTCAAGTTAAATACCCATTAGATGTAATGTGTGTGTGTGTGTGTGTGTGTGTGTGTGTGTGTGTGTGTGTGTGTGTGTGTGTGTGTGTGGTGTGTGTGTGTGCGTGTGGGTGTGCTGTGTGTCGTGTGCGTGT
>JAODUO010000543.1:422500-442500 GCA_025642075.2 Ridgeia piscesae
AATTGGGCTACTTACGGAACATTTGCAGGATGCGATAACATGAACTTCCCAAATGTGTCAATTTGGGGAGATGCAGAAGTAAAAATAAACCAGCAGCCAGACCACGTATTCCGTTCAGATATGTTCTCAATCGATACTTTAAACAGTTTGCCATCCCACCTGAAATATGGACTCCGTGGGTAAACCAATATGGCGTACCGTGCTCCACATTGGTCAAGACATTGTGCGAGAAAGAGACGGCATGATGGGGAGCTGGCGATATGAGGAGAGACGCACGAATAGAATGATGGAGTGACAAAACGAGAAAAGGAGAGACGTGGATGGAGGAGAGATAGATTGAATGAGATTTAGGGAGGGAAAGTGAGAGAAACTGAGGAAGAGAGAGATGGAGAAACGGAGGAATGAATAGAGATAGACAGGGAAACGGAGAAGGAAAGAAGAAATGGAGGAGGCGGGGAACTGATAGACGGAGACGAAGGGAGACAGACACAGACAGACAGACAGACAGACAGACAGACAGACAGACAGACAGGGACAGAGACAGACACTGCAACAAACAGAGCCAGAGGAAGAGGCAGAGACAGAGACATAGGCAGAGGCAGAGGCAGAGGCAGAGGCAGAGGCAGAGGCAGAGGCAGAGGCAGAGGCAGAGGCAGAGGCAGAGGCAGAGGCAGAGGCAGAGGCAGAGGCAGAGGCAGAGGCAGAGGCAGAGGCAGAGGCAGAGACAAAGACAAAGACAAAGACAGATATAGAGTCACAGAGGTAGACAGATAGGCAGAGATTGGTCCGTTTGTTTACAGAACGATAGGGGCGGTAACTTTGTGTATCGAGTGTACACAATACGTTATAAAGCGCATTGCATGAGCCACTGAGGCCAACACAAGCGGCGAATCAGCGAAGACTAAACCCAACATGACTACGGTGATGTGTTGTCGTAGCAGTAGAAATCGTGAAGTGTTTGCATGGTTATGAAGCTCTCTGTGTCGCACTTAACTGCAATGCAACTGCCATCTAACATGGCCTGAAGGTACACAGTACGTGACCACAGAATACATTACTTACACAAATACACTACTGTGATACTGTGCTTAAGAATATATAATTGGCTTTTAATCAGACTTAATAATCAATTTATATATTATTGTTCCCTCTCTTGGGCTTTCGTTTTCTTTGCAAATGTCCAACTATCCTGGTCTTTTGCAATTGTTTTCCACCTCGATTGTTCGTCAAAATTTCTCCGTCTCGCCACCTTAATGTTGCCCTTCTTCTTTTTTTGGTTCCCGCGCCCCGTTCGTTAATGTCTCCATGTTGTTCGTTCCTTGCACCTCTTCTGTCATTTGGAATTGTCAGTGTAAAGTTGTGAACATTAGCTGGAATTGATATTTGGGTGTACGTATGTATCCATTTTTTTCTACGAGTGCTGATATGTCTGTTTGATGTAGGTCTATTATTACTATCTATCAAATCTTCCTGAATTAATTTCTCACGCATCCAGAAACGAGCAGAACTAATCCTTATAAAATATGCACACGAAACTGACGTCAACCACAGCAACTGCAATGACGTCACATCCGAGCAGCACATCGAGTGGGATTCATCAGGTGTTACACAGTGTACTCCACTCGACACCATCGGTGTTTCACATGAAGGATACTCCGACGAAGAGCGTGTTATTGTTCGCAAGCGTGACGACCCTGCCGATCGATGTGATGACGTCACGTGGTGGGCGTGTCCACGAGATTTGCAAACAAAGTGACGTCGATCAATACGTGCTTGGCCGACGCCGACCAATAGATAGAGTCGGCGCATTCGCTGCCGTCAGTTATCAGAGTGCCGCTGGCATCTGTAGCGCCAGCATCACGCCGACGGGGAATCACTTCCTCGTGGTCGCAAGCTCCGCGTGACAAGACGACAAAGCACAATTACAAACGAGGCTTTCTCCACGGAACGTACTCGCAAAATGGATCCGTCGTGTACAAAGGCGCGTTATCTCATGTGCGGTGTTGCCAACTGATTCACGTCGACTGGTTCGTGTGTCGACACGCCACACAATATTCTTTGTTTGCTGCTAAGATTCGACGCAAACACAAAGAACGAGGTCATCAGTCGACAAAGAGAGGACGTCGGTTCAGGCTGCGGCAGCCGTAAGAGAAAGCGGCGAACGACAGCATTTGAGGTAATTACAAACTATAGTGTAGATACAATAGGCGCGTTGAAGAGCCACAGCGTGAATGTGAACGCGTGAGTGAAGTCCTCCGCACGATGCGCAGTACTTCCGGTGACGAACCGAAGACCAAGACCCGGGCAGACGGCTCGCTGATGACGCTGCTGCGTGAACACTCCGGGCAGCAGGCGACGGAGAAACCGACGCGGCCGCGCACCGCCTCGCACGTCGGCCGTCGACGGGGCAGCGATGTGTTCATGGACGATGCCGTCGCCGTCGCCACAGCCCCGTCCCGTAGGCCGCAACGACCGAAGTCGGCGAACAGCAGTCGTCTGCGCCGAGCCAAGAAGTCGTCGACGGACAGCGGTTGTTGTGACGCCGACGACGACGATGACGAGTTAATTTACGTCGACGAGGACTACAAGAGTCGTTCGTCCGGGTCCAGCGTCGAGAACACCGGCATCGGTGGCTTGTCGCTGACCCCAACAGCGTGGGAGGACGCTGGTACGGACATTCGCGATAACGACATCGCGAAACCAGGCGACACACGGACTACTCTCTCGACGCTCGACGCCGAACCGCGGCGTCGGGTTTTCAGCGACTCTGACGTCATATCCGGTGCACCGTCATCGGGGCGTGACGTCATGGGGCGGTTGGCGCCGAAGATCGCGGCCGAGCGCGTGCTGGAGCGATGCCGGCGGCGCACGTCGCTCGACGCAACCGGAAACGGCAGCTGCGTCGCACCTGCGCACAACCCACACAAGCCGACCTCACGAGCGCCGGAGAGCGGTCACCAGATGCCGCGAAAACTGCGACCGATATTGCTGAGGACTCGCCAGAGTAGTCTCGGCGATGACGTCATTGGCCGGGGTGACGTCATACGGAACGGGCGATGTGACACATCCGGGTTGTGTAAGACAGGACAGAGTCACTCGTCTGTGAATCCCGTCACGCCGCGAGGCGATTGCACACAGCGGCCCGCCGGCGACCCAACGTCACTGATGACAAAGGACTTCGGTAGAAACCGGGCGTGGAAGAGTCTACAACCGCTCGAGTGTCGCCGCCCCTCGAACCCGCTCCCACACACGCCGCAATAACAAACGTTGTTGATGTGTTTATCAAGAAACAATTCACGTTCGGATCCTTGTGCTAGAAGAACAATGTCTGAAATAGCAGTTTTAATACTTTAGTAGCGAAAAATCAGATATTAATTTTGTTGGAATGACGATTAAGTTAGACGGCAATTTAAAAACCGAGTCAGAATTAAGCTGGTTTGTAATACATTATACCGCGTCACTTGTTGTTGACAAACTAAATTTGTCTGACGCTGGTCCTTTTGATATCAAGAATATGTTGATGTTCATCGTAAAAAAATCTGCAAAGCTGATAAAATAAAACATGCATATAGGCAGATATGATAGTGACGCCTATTATAATACTACTGTATACGTTTATATGTAAATGATGTTTTATTGCGATTAAGTCCGAGGCAGAATGAGGCTACTAATATACGTCAACATTGATCGTACGGAACTTCATACGCAAGTAAGCAGAAGGCCAACTGGGTGACGATTTTATTGACTGAAACGGGTACTTTTTTATGATACCGTCAAATGCGGATATAACCGTAGTTGTCGCTGGTTCTGGAGTATATTCAAGAAACATGTCGTTTCGTGTCGTCGTCTGATTTAAATTGTTATTGTATGTTTGGTTCAAGTATTGTCCGGTCTGCAGTCTTTGTAATGAAGCATGTCGCCAGCGTGTTCAGAAACGCGTCTAATGACAGTGTGATATCGACCAGCCTCGGCATACAGGAGTATCGTATCTAAATGTCGTCACAAAAGATGCCATCTATCCTACGTGATGTCGATTTAAATGTTAGATTTCTGCCTAGACATTCGTTGAATCATGTAATGCGCAGTTGTCGATAAATGTTCACGTTTTTTGCCAAATATAATGGGTTATTTAAGAGGAATGTTCTTAAGTAACCTAATTATGTCATTTCAACAATTCGACGACTATTTATAGCACACACTCTGCTGCGTGGATAAATCGTAGCAACAAACGAACTTATCATGATTTGTTACTCACAAGGGCATTAATTATTAAATAAACGGACAACAAATTGTCTACGTCGTGTCGTGCGTGGTTCCAAAAATAAATGTTTACTCGAATTAAAGTGTTATTTTGTTGACATATGAGTTGATTATAATGTGCACGCTTCGTAACCAGGTGTGATGACGTGCGGTATGGGAGTCTACCGCTGCTCATAGTCAAGGTAATCATGTTGTGCTAATCTATTATTCATTCAACTGGAAGCCGATCGCACCTTTGACATATGTGCACAGCCGTAACTACAAGTTTTATCGTTCCCTTCACGGCAAGGCCGCTGAGAACGGAACGTAATTTATAGCACATTGACATTCAGCAGACCATATTCATATTTGGGCTGAACGATAACTGGAGCTTACGTAAGTGCTTTTCTGCAACAATCCTGCCAACATCATAAGCAAATAAACTCACCGGTACAGCCAGTCATAAATAGTATTGTCTATAAGCAATAATGCTTTCATCTAGACTAGTGCATAATCGATTTCCCAACCAGAAGGAAAAAGGCATGTGAGCATGTCTCTACGGTCATAGGTGGATATGGGTAGAACATTTCCTACACCTGCCAACTTTTGAATTTAGAAAACAGAGATGTAATCAGCCCGGGAGAGTTTGCAGGTACATTGACCTCATGATTCGCCAATGTGCCTTACCACAGTTGTGTGCTTGCTCGTGCTCATGTACCACGTCTTTCTAAAGAACGTTTTCTGCGGCAAATTCCTGTCTTAGTGACGCCTTTCTCGAAATGTATAACAAGGCGGGCCGTTTTTTTGGCACAAAGGTTACCCTAGTGCTTTATGTAGTTGGTAGGCGGACAAGAAATCATTTTTTTGGATCGTGGTCAAACACATATTTGGTGCCGTGGTTATCTGTGAACAGTGAATATACGGAGCTAATTATCTACCTGTGTTAACGAATCCTTGTTCTTAACTTTACAATGAATATGTTGCAGGCTACTGTACGTCAAATAATAATGTAGCTTCTTATGGAGCACAGTATAATAATACTAATAATACCAATATAGGCTTATTTATACACTAAAATGTAAAATAAACTTACGTTTAGAAGTGCTTAAAATACAATATTCGTAAAATATAAGCTGTAACTTAGATATACAAATAATAATACAGTTTTCTTTCTGGTTGCAATGTTCAATCGAAAATTATCTCGACCTCTTTTGGAAGAATTCAGCAACACTGAAATTACTCCGCAAAAATAGTTTGTACACAAATGTATAATAAAACTGTTTAGTGCCAGATATCTATTCATAAAGCCAAGTGAACTCGTTCAAAATGGAATGAACGAACCAACCCGCGCCTCGAAACAGCATGAATAGGACTTGAACACGGACTATCTCGACTGAAAGTACGAGAGAGAGAGAGAGAGAGAGAGAGAGAGAGAGAGGGAGGGAGGGAGGGAGGGAGGGAGGGAGGGAGGGAGGGAGGGAGGAGGGAGGGAGGAGGGAGGGAGGGAGGGACGGACGGACGGACGGACGGACGGACGGAGGAGGGAGGGAGGGAGGAGGCGGACGGACGGACGACGGACGGACGGACGGACGGACGGACGGACGGACGGACGGACGGACGGACGGACGGACGGACGGACGGACGGACAGGACGAGACGGACGGACGGACGGACGGACGGACGGACGACGGACGAGACGGACGGACGGACGGACGGACGGACGGACGGACGGACGGACGGACGGACGGACGAGACGGACGGACGGACGGACGGACGGACGGACGGAGACGGACGGACGGACGGACGAGAGGAGGAGGAGGGAGGGAGGAGGGAGGAGGAGGAGGGAGGGAGGGAGGGAGGGAGGAGGAGGGAGGAGGGAGGGAGGAGGGAGGAGGAGGGAGGGAGGGAGAGAAGGAGGGAGGGAGGGAAGGGAGAGAGAAGGAGGGAGGGACGGAGGAAGGAGGAGGGAGGGAGGAGAGAGAGAGAGAGAGAAGAGAGAAGAGAGAAGAGAGAAGAGAGAAGAGAGAAGAGAGAAGAGAGAAGAGAGAAGAGAGAAGAGAGAAGAGAGAAGAGAGAAGAGAGAAGAGAGAAGAGAGAAGAGAGAAGAGAGAAGAGAGAGAAGAGAGAAGAGAGAAAGAGAGAGAGAGAGAGAGAGAGAGAGAGAGAGAGGGAGAGGGAGGGAGGGAGGGATAATGCTAATCGCAACTTCGTAGTACTGTGCGCAACCGGCCCAAACCCTGATCCTAACCCTGGTTTATGACATCAAACCCACAACCGGGACGAAGTACAAATCATTCAACATGTATCCTAACACGAATTGCCACTCGGTAGCGGAACAGAAAATGTCGCTTTAAGAAATCATGTATGTTTAAATAATTTACCAGCACAGCTGTGAGGTAATTTCTGTATGCTCGGCGGATACATTAACTTTGTATGTATCATATGCGAGACTAACCTTCTGGCAATATGGCACACAATATGGTAATTGTTATGAACAAATAATTATTGGTCATAAAATAGGCTTAATGATTTCCGTGTTGGTTCAGTTGGCAATGGAGTCTTTATTTAGCCCTGTGTACTAGTCACCTACATTCTTTGTGTTATGTTACTTGCCGTATGCAGTTTTGACAGTTTGAGATGACTGCAATTTATGTTTATTTAAGTTTCAATTAAATTACTAAATATTATTAATATGTTTTATATTACGTTTGAGGTATGTACTTTTAATGATTTTTTAGAGCTACATGTCATAAAGCCGTTTTGAACAACACATCTAATTTTTTATAAGAAGAATAGCGGTAATCATTAAAATTAATACCCAATTGTGACAAGTAAAACACTAGAATCCTCAAACAAAATATGTGTACAGTGTAATAACATTATTTACTACTGCACAGACTTTAGTTAGGCCGATAGGTATATGCCAAGTTGTAGTTTTTTCTTGGCAAATAACTTGGCTTTGTTCCTGGAGCAAAAAATGCCCAGGCATAGCAGCATTGTTGTTTATCGACTAGACTAGTATTGATTTTGGAAATTGTTTAATTTTGCTAAGTCGTACAACACATTTGCTATGCAAAAGAAACAACGGGTGCATTTTATTTATAAATAAATCACCTAAATTGCATTTGTTGAAACAAGGTCATCATCTCACTCCGGGTGTTCTGATAGTAAGCCTACATTTATAAATATAAAATACCTTTTTATATAGTGCGGTGTCCAAATCGAGGGACTCATCAGAGCGCTTTACATCCGACGTACAATTTGTTATCTAAGAATATTATTTTAATATATTTCATTATTGTATCTATGTTTGTGGCTAGAGTATTGTCGAGCTTGGTTTTTAGATTTGTCCTTTAGAATTAGTGAGTCCACTACAGCTTCACATTTACCCCCTGTATGGGATATTTTACTTCCCCTAGCATAGACACCAGATAGAAGGGACCCCCAGCTTTTAGTATCTCTTCCGAAAGACTCAGGCAACGTGGTGTGGACGAAATTGCCTATGTTTCGAAACGGCGGCAGGTGGGATATAACGACGCTTCCCTCGATTGATAGTCCGGCGGCCGGCGCCCTATCGCGGACCACCGCTCCTTACATTTCACTAACAGGGCAAAGAGCTCTTTAACCTGATTTTGCACTTTAAAAGCAATTTTGGTCTGCACGAAAAGTTTCATTAACATAGAGACATCAATGACTAATGTATCATGGCCGTCGAAACAAGGGGGGCCTGGGGCACCTTGCCCCAAACATGTTTGGCTCGGTGCTGGAGACAGGATTAGCCACTAACCTATTTAGGGAAGGGGTGTATTGTGTGGAGGTTAATTCTAGTTTTTTTAAGAGCTTGGATTTTTTTTGGCATGATTCGTGCTGGCGTGTTTTTGGTGTGTGCCAATAACAAATGTGATGGTCGCCAAAAACGTTTCAACAGTTTTTCAACATTTTATGTAACAGCAGATAGGATTGGGTAGGAAAACAATTTAAATCACTTTTTCTAGAATGCCAACGAGATAATTAGCTACCTCACTAACCTTATCTTCATAGCGCAAGGACAGTAAGGCCTGCCAGATGGTACTGATAATGTAGAGTTCTCAGATGGTACTGATAATGTAGAGTACTCAGATGGTACTGATAATGTAGAGTACTCAGATGGTACTGATAATGTAGAGTACTCAGATGGTACTGATAATGTAGAGTACTCAGATCGTACTGCTAATGTAGAGTTCTCAGATGGTACTGATAATGTAGAGTACTCAGATGGTACTGATAATGTAGAGTACTCAGATCGTACTGCTAATGTAGAGTTCTCAGATGGTACTGATAATGTAGAGTACTCAGATGGTACTGATAATGTAGAGTTCTCAGATGGTACTGCTAATGTAGAGTTCTCAGATGGTACTGATAATGTAGAGTACTCAGATGGTACTGATAATGTAGAGTACTCAGATGGTACTGATAATGTAGAGTACTCAGATCGTACTGCTAATGTAGAGTTCTCAGATGGTACTGATAATGTAGAGTACTCAGATGGTACTGATAATGTAGAGTTCTCAGATGGTACTGCTAATGTAGAGTTCTCAGATGGTACTGATAATGTAGAGTACTCAGATGGTACTGATAATGTAGAGTTCTCAGATGGTACTGATAATGTAGAGTTCTCAGATGGTACTGATAATGTAGAGTACTCAGATGGTACTGATAATGTAGAGTTTTCAGATGGTACTGATAATGTAGAGTTCTCAGATGGTACTGATAATGTAGAGTTCTCAGATGGTACTGATAATGTAGAGTTCTCAGATGGTACTGATAATGTAGAGTACTCAGATGGTACTGATAATGTAGAGTTCTCAGATGGTACTGATAATGTAGAGTTCTCAGATGGTACTGATAATGTAGAGTTCTCAGATGGTACTGATAATGTAGAGTTCTCAGATGGTACTGATAATGTAGAGTTCTCAGATGGTACTGATAATGTAGAGTTCTCAGATGGTACTGCTAATGTAGAGTTCTCAGATGGTACTGCTAATGTAGAGTACTCAGATGGTACTGCTAATGTAGAGTACTCAGATGGTACTGCTAATGTAGAGTTCTCAGATGGTACTGATAATGTAGAGTACTCAGATGGTACTGATAATGTAGAGTACTCAGATGGTACTGATAATGTAGAGTTCTCAGATGGTACTGATAATGTAGAGTACTCAGATGGTACTGATAATGTAGAGTTCTCAGATGGTACTGATAATGTAGAGTACTCAGATGGTACTGCTAATGTAGAGTTCTCAGCGTTGTCTTCTGGCGCGTGACGATGTTCAATAGAAACGGCAGCAAGAAGGGTTGAACACGGATTCCATCAACCGAGATTACAATGTTGCTGTTACAATGCCTACAATGCTACAATGTAAACATATATTACGCAACACACAGTACGCCTATGAACTAGTTACCTAAGGGATACGTTATAACGAAAGAATATAAAAGTGTAAAATATGCATGTACATACGTATTATGCAATATAACGACAACTCCGAAATAACGACAACCCCGAAATAACGACAACCCCAAAATAACGACAACCCCAAAATAAGAAGTTGGATGAAACGTTTTCTTTTAATTGACATTAATCGGGAGCTGCCGCGGAGGCGGCTTGGAAAAGTCTGTTTTCGGGAAATGCTGAGGAGCAGAATCGTGACGTCAATTGTGGAAAACGTTGCCGACGTTTGTGGAATTGCAAGCGTTATTCCCACAACACCGCGCGATTGCGCCAAAACCACGATTGTCGCTAGAACAGTAAATCAAAACCGTACATCCTCGGGAGTTTCCGTAAAATGGCAGATTTAAAGGCTTTGTTTTATGTCGTGTACTCTTATAAGATATTTAAATATTTGGGCAATATCGTCATTTGAAAGAGCATCAACCATTTGATATTTAGGGGCATGGTAGAGTTTATCTCAGGACATAGCCTTTAATTACAAGGTTAATTGGACCATATCAATTAGCAAATAGGCTAACGTGAATTTTGACGAGGCTGAACGGAACTATGTTCAAGTGCAATAGATAATTACGTCAGCAGGTGCACTGGAGCACGTCTCGGGATATTGTCTCATGTTTTGTTAATCCGCCGTTCACGACCACCTGACATAATAGGGTCGGACGAAAGCCATTATCACCGTTGTTGTATTTCTGGGTCAACTCAATTAGCGTGGCACTATTACTATTTAATGTGTTAATAATTAGGTGAAGTTTGGTTGGCGTGAAGCTACTTCGTGTGCCTCGGGGACTGTCATACGTGTTGACAGATTCAGCGACTGTCACACGCGTTGACAGATCTTTACGGTCCACTGATCGAAATAATTATTACAAAAACGCCAGTCCAATTGTGTCGGCTTTGTTTTGTGTCGTCGTTTCTTCGCTTTCCATATGTTTCCATATTCTCCCACGAATCTTAGGGTGAAAACAAACAGCTGACTTTTCACAACAGATCACGAAAGTGTCTTAAATAACATACTAAAAGTCCACAAGAAATACCCTTGAGCTAATCAGCTTTTAGTCAGCTTAAAATTCCGATGACATTTAGGCCTAAAACCCCTGGACTGACATCGATCTTTCGTGTGTACCTCGTTTAAAATGATATTTCTTTATATCCATGAATGTTGCCCCTCAATATTTACCAAGCCTCGTGACATAACTATTTTGTTTAAAGGATCACTCTTTTGTACGACTCTATGAGCTCTACTGTGCTGAATAAATAACTGTTTACTGTGGCTGGCTGATTACTCATTATATTACGTAGGTCTGTGTTATGCAGGCATATTATTTGTTTATATCGCTAGTTATTATTCACTAATTGTATTAGGGATTCCCACTGTTTATATATGTTTAGCTAATGTTTGAAATTATTTCATAAGGTGACTCTTGTGATAGCAACTATCATTAGTCTTAGTAGGAGTTTCCGGTCCCTTATATGACATAATTCTTTATCTACATAATGATGCATTTATACTAAGCACTTTTTATATACTGACAGATTTTGTTACACATGTTGCTTCATTATATTGCATGGTATTGTGTTTCAAAACGATTATTGTTGTTGCTTGGGACAAATACAATTTCCTATTCCCAGTAAAACGCGAGGGACCATTGACTGTCCACTGCCATCCTAGACCGTTCTAACTAATATCACTAAATGAACCGTGAACCAGCTGATTTAAAGTTATGTGCGCGTTGAGTGTGTGGGCACTTTAATTAATACTCGCAGACGGGTTAAAACAAGAGTTCGTATTTTAAGCTTTCATCAAAATAATTTATTTTTTATTGTTTCAAACCTCTCCACTTGTTGTGCATGTCACCAGGGGTGAGGTTGCCATGGTTACTGTCGTCTTATCGTCGTCTTTTCGTTCCTCACTTTTCACTCACTACGCTCTCTATCAACAGTCTCCAACTCCATCGTTTGTTGTTGTTCTCCATTCTCCCCCCGCTTACCTGATCTCCCTTAATGCAGCCCCCCTCTGTATATCGGTCTTCCTCCACTTTCTGGACATCTCTTTATGCAATGTTCATCTTCCATTCTTTCCACATGACCGGCCCATTTCAACCTACTCCTCCCCAATGTTCCTCTTTCGACAGCCTGAATAGCTCTCTCCCTTCCGATGTTGTTCTCCCTCCTCGTTCCCTGTTGTTCCCCGTTCCCTGTTGTTCCCCGTTCCCTGTTGTACAGGAGGGGGAAGCGTGGTTTTGCAACAAGTGCCAATTAACTACAATATCTGCTGACTACAAACTGAACGTTTCGAGTAAATTAATAAATGGCTAAGGGATATCATATTATTTATCAAACATACGCTACAATCAATTTCACAAGGAGCTATACCTAAGAGTATAACGAAACGTTTTCGTGGTTTGTCGTCTGCAATCTGTTCTTAGATTCGTACAGTTGCTAACGTTACTTTGTCGCTAATAATTGTGTTTACTCTCATGCATGATGGCTTCCGTGAACGTTTCCGTCACGATCGTGTGACCGAGATAACAGACCCCCATGCCCTGGGAATTGTGCCTGCGATAGGGCGAATGTTATCGCTCGGATCGGCGCCACTGCGCTTATTTGATATGGTTTGTCACGTGCGTGTGTTGGATACAACAGTCGGACAGCAGACCGGTTATCGGCTATGAGAATAACTGATTATCATAATGCCACATATCGATTGGCCAATTCGCTCAGAGATATGCTCTAAGTCTTTTCAAGCTCTAATCAAATAACAACACGAGGACATTTTAGAGCGCCTTCCTGACATCACGAATTTACTGCTAAAAAGTGATGTTTCACTATCCTGCAGTTGTAACGTGACTGGGTGCTAACATAATATGTTAATAAAATAAGTATGACACATGAATAAGTACAATTAACTGTACATTAAGTGTACATTAACATGAAGAATAAGCTAAAACAATAAAGGTAATAAATATCTAAATAAGTTATTTGTACATTAACTAGGATATATATATATATATATATATATATATATATATATATATATATATGTGTGTGTATATCCTATTTAATGTACAAATAACTTATTTAGATATTTATTACATTTATTCCGTCTATATATACAGGACAAACAAATAATTAATGTGTTATAATCAGTAAGGTCTACAACGTGTACCCGGTAAATAGTTATGAAATAGTCGTTGGAAGGTCATGCGCTGATTCAAATAATACTGGTTGTCTAATAAAACAGTATCTATTTTGTAAACCTGTGCACCTATGCCTATTCTGTCTGTCTGTCTGTCACTGTCTGTGTGTCCCTGTCTCTGTCTCTGTCTCTGTCTCTGTCTCTGTCTCTGTCTCTGTCTCTGTCTCTGTCTCTGTCTCTGTCTCTGTCTCTGTCTCTGTCTCTGTCTCTGTCCCTCTCCCTCTCCCTCTCCCTCTCCCTCTCCCTCTCCCTCTCCCTCTCCCTCTCCCTCTCCCTCTCCCTCTCCTTCTCCCTCTCCCTCTCCCTCTCCTCTCCCTCTCCCTCTCCCTCTCCCTCTCCCTCTCCCTCTCCCTCTCCCTCTCCCTCTGCCTCTCCTCTCCCTCTCCCTCTCCCTCTCCCTCTCCCTCTCCCTCTCCCTCTCCCTCTCCTCTCCCTCTCTCTCCCTCTCTCTCTCTCACTCTCTCTCTCTCTCTCTCTCCCTCTCTCTCTCCCTCTCTCTCCTCTTTCTGTCCGTCTGTCTGTCTGTCTGTTTGTCTCTCTCGGTCTCTCTAAAATAATTCACAAGAAGCAAAAGAGAAGAAAACAGAAGTCATTCTGCTAAAAAAATTCTTCTGAACAATAGAATAGGGCCTATAAAATAAGTAAAATAAAATGGCCAGATATCCGCATATATTTTGCAAAGAACATTAATATGTTTAAATGTATGCATGGATATATGCCATGGATATTACATATTAACAAGTATGGCTCGAGAGGATGGTCAAATCATTGTTAGAAAAATGTAGTATTTGAAAAACTGTTAAAGCGAAGGTTATATTAAATGTTAAAATATTGACGTCACGATGACATTTGCGAACTTAGAGCAGTCGCTCGATTCGAGCGTATCATTTCCTGGCAATCTTTGAAATTGCGGATTGCGTGACCGAAAAACGAAACGGCTTTCAACTGAAAATCGGGTGTTATTGATTTTAAAGAAATGATAAAAAATTTAAGCGAGCCGTGCCATGACAGGGCTCTCAGTGGCATCTGTCGCGTTAATTCGTCGCTAAAAAAATTGTGGTCGAGAGAAAGGTTCCGGCGCCAAACGAGCGGAATGTGTCGGGTACACGGAGGCGGGCTTACATCGGCACGTAATCTGATCATCACGAGGCCACACAGCGGTCTTCAGAGAATTGCTTCAGTGCAGCATTCACAGGATGGCCATCTGTCGCATTCATAGCAACGCAAACCGGGAACAATGTGTTGGATACAATCGGTGGCAGTGGGAGACACCGACACGATACGTCTGCTCGGGTAACCTATACCTGGATGTTGCACACAAATACGACAACCGATGCCAATTACAGGAGATACGTGCATGACAACATCCGCTGGAACTAACATAACATTCAATGCATATATTGACGACATTGGCGTTGTGTGGCGAATAACGATCTTGACATTGCGCAATCCTTTGATGGAACATGAACTTGGGATTTCGAGTATTTTAGCGCGATAGAAATTTTATATTGTTATACCGGTAGATTGATTCTGGAGACGAAGACGGAGACAAAAAAGTAGAGTAGGAACAGGGAGAGGAGAGGGAGAAGGAGAGAGAAGCAGATAGAGGCAGAGGTAGGGTGGAAGGGAGCGTATGTTGTATTAATTAAAGGGAGAGATAGAGAAATAGAGAGGTAGAGAACGCCCACACACACGCACGTGCACACGCAAACGCGCACACGCACGCACGCACGCACGCACGCACACACACACACTCTCTCATTTGTTGTCCTTCGCGTTGCGACGTGTCCACTAATCACAGACTGCTTTAAGTTGCCGATTTTCACAATGCATACTTCACCACCTGTCGATTATGCTTAATCAATTCACACATGTACGTTTAGATAACATGCATTCCACCGTAAGCTCGAAATCGATGCAGCTAGAATTGTGTTGTTTTGTACGAAAAGGCGCGGAATGGGCAGTAGTCATAAGGTTACACATTGTACACATCAATGCCTGGGAATTTATAGCTGCGGACCGTCCACTGTGGCACCGTAGCATATACCAGGCAACGGCCAAATATGAGACGGAGAAAGCAAAGGGAGATGTCTCAACATATTCACGTCTCCCTTCCATCTAACATATTGTGTTGTTCGATGTAATTAGCATTTCGATGTTATTAGCAACATCATTCATAGCTCATTACTTTACAAGCAAAACAGAACATGTTTGCCAATAAAGGAATAACTTCACGATCACAAAGAAAATCCTACTAAGAATGATGGTTTGTATACAGAGCAATAAGGGCCTACAATGTCTTAGATTACACTGACGCTTGATTATCTTTACTATGCGCGGTAAATTACACTTGGGTTTACGTAAGACAAAAATTCACTATCACCATTAATATTTCCCGTGATTCTTAGCGGCAGTATTCGTGGAGACCCAACCAGTGACGGAAAGCGGGGGCATTTGCATTTGCACGTGTTGCTCTTATCCGAACTCTGTATTCGGCTGTGTCAAATGGGAACGCAACCTGAAATGTAGAAAATGTCATAAAACCCAAAATACCATACTACGAAGTAACAACAACGAACTCTGTCATTTACAGCAGCAACAGGCGCAGGCGCACAAAAGAGCTATTAAAACATCAAAGGTCTTTGACTGAGTTTGACGTTTTACATCAATAAACAGTGACTTTGTTTGTTTGTGTTGCCAATAGCAACGGTGTCTAGTGTTAAAACTGCGGAAGGAGATGTGACATTTCTGACGGGACATGAAATAAAAATAATTAATAAGTTTTCTTGACGGATTACGTGGCCAACGCGACACGTGTCGACTGACGTCAGCAAATCGTCACTGCGACTGCGCGCGATCTATGGTCTATTTATAGCAGGTATCGACGCAACGCACACACCGTTTCTGTAGGTCTATCCGAGAACTAGTTTCATTTTGCACGCTAACATTCATTCATAGAACGATTATTAGCTTTTATAAAGCGACCGTTATGTATAATTCAATGTACACAATCTGACGTTCTTTTTCGTCGTGTAGGATGACTATTGTGTATTCTTCTTTTATGAATATCGACCTCATTGTCAATATTTGTATTGTATGCGAGTCGAACAATTCACTGAAATATAGACACATAAGGTTGGCCTAACGGCGAAATTATACATTATTTTTAAAAGGATAAATATATCAGAAAAAAAAACGACCCGACGTGTGTACACACACACACACACACACACACACACACACACACACACACACACACACACACACACACACACACACACACACACACACACACACACACACACACACACACACACACACACACACACACACACACACACACACACACACACACACACACACACACACACACACACACACACACACACACACACACACACACACACACACACACACGCACACACACACATATACACACACACGCACTCACACACCCACTCACACACGCACTCACACACATACACACATTCACATACACGCGCGCGCACACACATGCACATACACACAGACACACTTAAAACAACGATTGTTTCATGTGACATGATAGATAATCTTTTGCAATCATACAAGTACCGTATTGGTTTAAATTATGAAGGGTAAGCAAACCCTATCTGTTCTTGCTTCGAATTTATTTCGTTTAACCAGTGCTAATTCAAGGTGGCCCAGGTTTGAAGAAATTACTTATGTTATTATGTTTAGTTAATATTATTATTATTATTATCATTATTAATCGTAATGTATTCAAAAATTAACACCGAACAACCGGATATCCTGACCTGTATTTTGTGAAGCCGCATGGGAATAATGCAGATGCAGCCGGGCAATTTATAAATATATACCTCTACCAACGAAAGTCATGCGACGCGCCACAAAATGGCGACAGAATCATCGGGACTCGGAGTCGGTTAGAGTTCATGACCCTCAGTACACAAACGAAAGCAAAGTGTAATCAAACTACCGAAACGGTAGCAAGATAATGAACTCACGACGCGCACACAAAGGGCTGAAACACAAACACAATGACAGCCAGTCTTCGATTGTTGCTCTATGACGACACTAAGGTATTGAGTCAACACAGTTTGCTTCACCCCAGAGTCTGTGCTCATAAAGTGAACTAAACTTACATCTTCACACTTCATACATTTTGTTTACCTTCTATTCAGTTACCAATTCGCCCCATATGCACAATTCACATGCATGTACAAAATAAAATGTATTTTAGTGGGTGTTATGGTATCGAAAGCAGTTAAATTTAATCTACAGTGTGGGTGCTGCAACTCAAAATGATTAAGCGATACCTCTTGCATAGTCTTCTCATATCTTGATATGTATTAAGTATATACATTTCCTTTTACAATTAAAATAGTTATTTATCAAATATATCGGCTTCCAGTAACTTATTTTCCCCCTTGTGTAACTACACTCGTTCGCCACAGCAGTAGCATCGTTTCTGTTGTCACACCGACGGAACTCGTGAGTCATGAACACTGTAAACGGATGAAGACATCGATAAGGCGCGATTTAAGCATTTTAAGGCAATGCCTTCCGTTCTGCATGGTGAATAATTAAACCGTCCCAGAATCCACGCCGTAGACTAATATTCTGGGTGTTATCTGGCTCGCCAACAGAACAGGCGTTGAGCACGTGACCCATGACTTCGGGCATGAATCACTGACATATCGATTGAACAAAAGGTGCAATAACCGATAGGCAGTTGATATATCCAAGGAACATTGTTCGATACAGTGTATGTGCGTCGTTGTACCTGTTATCGTCAGATGTATGTAAATTGCTAATACTGAGTTCTCGCTCCGTGTTCCCTGTTGTACAGGGATAAAGGGATTTGGTCTTCTTTCTCCTCACTCTATCGTGCAAGGGATACATACACAACATGTAACCCATACGGTTAAATCGTTTTACCATGAAATGGTGTCTTAAAACGTTAATCTATTATTAAATATAAGGACTGCCCTAATATTTTTAATTGATCCAATTCAGTATTAACTGGATAATAATGTTATATTTTCAATTATTAAATTCTTATTTATTTGTTTATTTTTTTATTAAGGAACACTGCAGGTGGACACACGAATTTCGATAATTCGCATTTATGTTTTATTGGGCCAGAATATAAGGCAGATCTTTCTCAACCATCCATTGTGGAAGGCGTCGATCTTTGCCATGTCCCCTTTAACCACTCGCCAGCACTCTGAGCCATACAGTAAGATAGACACCACATTACGGTTGTAAAGTCTTAACTTTGTTGTCATGGTATACTGCTTGGACTTCCAAATGTTCTGAAGTTTGGCAAAAAAGCACAGCGGACTTTTCCCAGTCTTGCTTTGATGTCTTTCTGGGCTCAATTGTCTTTATTGATGACAGTCCCCAGGTAAGTAAAGTCCTCTACAAACTCAAGTGGTTCACCGTTAAGGGCAACAGGTGCGGTTGGTGTGGTGTTGATACTCATCACTTGTGTCTTGGTTGTGTTGGTGGTAAGCCCAATATGCTTTGCATAGTTGTCTAATCTATCAGTTTTTCCCGCAGATGGTCAAGTGTTACTGATAGAAATGCAATGTCATGGGCAGAGTAGAGGTGTTCTAACTGGGAGAAGAGAGTCCACTGGATAGATCTGGGTTTATCTGATGTAGTTTTCCGCATAACCCAGTCGATGACGACCAAGAAGAGGATGGGCGAGAGAATACACCCCGTCTAACACCCGATTACACTGGGAACCACTCGGACGATCCATTACTAACGATGACGCTGCATTCAATTGGTTGTAAAACTTCTCTATTTCTTCATCTGACCTACCTATATCCGGCGTCACGCAATTCATTCACCACAACTGCTTTTTCCTGTGGTATTGGTGTTTCCGATTCTGCGCTCTTCGCTGTTTTGTCTATATCCGTTCGTACCAAGTGGCCTGCTCTTCTCATTCGGGTTCTCACCAATGTTCCCGCTAGGTTTCACTGAACCACAACCTTTCATATCGCACCATTCACACTTATTATGGGCAATTAGACTGCATTTATAAACATTAATTTTAATCTTAGGAACATTATAATAATTAATAAAAACAAGGAAAATACAATTATGTATAAAATACAAAACACAGACCCAAAACCATCATTTAGAAATGGATATGTCTGGTTGTGTCTAGAAGTGAGATTGCGTGTGCATCGTTAATGCAGCAGCAATGACTAACACGTGGGTGTCTGCCTTGTTAATCACCACTGGAGTGTCGTCTTACATGTTCTGCAAGTTGTGTAGTCGTGTGTCCATACAGAGAATCTCAAGGCTGGTGATGTTGTGTCCATGCAGAAACGATAATGGCTAAATAGAAACAATTACAGACTAACAAAGTTAATCTAATAGTTAAGCATGTGCGAGTGATTTATGCAAATTGTTGGAACGTAGTCATTTCCACTATTTTAAAACATGGTATTGACTGTTAAATTTAAATGTTTTGGTATACAAAATTATGAAAGTGTATTACTTGAATACTGAAGATTGCACTCTCGGCGTACATAGCTACAATGACAATTAGTTTATAATAATAATATAATATATAATAATAATAATACTGTGTGTGGCCTTAGCTCTTTCGAAACCAAACTCAGCGGCTGAGGAAAAAACAAGTAGCGTGCACCAGCATGGAGATTGGACACTTTCTACGCGCAATGCCTCATAACGGGACCTAGAGATTCATTCGCATGACATCATCACGAATAAGGAAGTGTTAATTAAAACAAACTTCCGGTTACTCATTTCCCCCCTGAGCTACCACGCATCAATGGGTGCAGCGCGAGGAACACATCGGCATTCTGCAGCACTTCCAGAAGGGTCAGAATTATTCATTCAAACAAGTTTCTTTATTATTTATTAATAACCATTTTGTTTAGCAATATGCAATCGTAGTGATCAGGCGGTAGAATTCAAGAAGAGAAGTGATCAGATGAGCTTACCTTACAAAGGTTGGAGCGCATCTCATTAAGAAGAATGTATAAGTGGACACATTTTAATAAATTGTTCTCTTTGGTATTTCGCATGTAACTAA
>JAODUO010000543.1:450000-483395 GCA_025642075.2 Ridgeia piscesae
TAGATAACATGAAATGTTATCTACCCATACCGCGTGTTTTATTCTATTTCTTGATAATTGTAAATTAAATGGATATAATAAATGTTTGCTAGCTATAGAATTCTTAAAACATAGTTGCGTCAATTACTTAGTGGAGGGGGTTTGGAAATATATTGCCAACGGACTATTTCCATATTCAATCTCGATGTCCTTACAAGGCCGACGAAACCTTGAGATGTTAACGATACGAGCCGTTTACACGAGTTGCTCTTTGGTAGCAGTCTGTCAAATGTGCGACGATGCAATACAGTCATTGCGAACACACGGTGTTTCCTCAACCCGATATTCCGTAGGATATAAGGCAACTGATCCATCCGTGATGTAGAGGCGACAATAACCTGCAGATTATGTCCGATTCGTAGCGTTGTCATGACAATGAATATTTAACCGCACACCCGAGAGGCGATATGCCTATTATATCTGGCGTAAATGGGAATCCGGAAGGTTTTTATACATCAATAAAACACCGATACGCCACCGCAACTCATATACGGTACTAAAAGTGTCATGTGATATTGCGAGAACATGCAACCGATGTATTTCGCCGGAAGTGCTATTCTTCTTATTAGCTCTTACATAAATCAGAATAACGGTGAGAATTACTACGTGTTAATTTGAGATTTTATGATGCACTCAATTTCATTTCGTGGCTTTTAAGTGTTACGAAAAAGATCGACTGCGCTACTGTTCCGGGCAATTTCATTGCCATAGGTTATATTATTATATATAATCGGAAGATTCTTCAAGATTAAGTGGCACTTAAAACGCACGTACCCGCGTTGCTAAGTTACATTGATGTTTAACGTACTAAATACGTTTCACGTTGCGAACAACATATTTATCCAGTAAAATGTACGACTATTTTTCGGGTATTTCGAAAAGGTTATGGTCTTACTTACTCACCGGGCAGTCACAGATGAACACTTGAACGTTTGGTGCCGATGTACAAGACGAGGACGTGAACAATTTTAACTTGCAGAAGAACGTAAGTTCGATTGTATAGTTATATCATTTGTGTGTTTATTGTGACTATTGTTATTTATTTATTTATTATTATTATTATTATTATTATTATTATTATTATTATTATTATTATTATTATTATTATTATTATTATTATTATTATTATTATTATTATTATTATAGGTTAGAGGTTAAAAGCCCTGGTTTGGAGAGCGAAATCACAGAAACGGGATACAGTCACTTCTGACAGTGAACTCGAAAATAAAGTAGCATCTCGTCTTTGGAGGTGCATCGGTCCCCGGAGATGTCGTCAACTCAGTGCTAGATGATGCAACAGATTTAGGTCTGTTTCTGAGAGCCGGCGACGTCGTAAACAGAATAAAGCTAGTTCTTATAATAGAAGACGCTGTGGTCAAATGCGGATCAACAGTCTGAAGGTAAACGATTTTCTTCCAAATATTACACATTATCCTCTGCGGCATCATGTGAATGAGTACAAGAAAGGAATATGAGAAACGCTGCTTCGTTGTAGTTTTAGAGTACGAAAAAAGAATGAGAGAAATGAATGAGAGATGTACGGCATTGTTGTAGATGTGCGAGAGAAGAATGAGAGAAACATGGCATTGTGGCAGACTTCTTTAAATGCGAGAAAGGGATTAGAGCAAAGGGTCATTGTTGTAGATGTCTTTTAGTGCGAGAGAAGAATGAGAGAAATATGGCATTGTGGCAGACTTATTTAAATGCGAGAAAGGGATTAGAGCAAAGGGTCATTGTTATAGATGTCTTTTAGTGCGAGAGAAGAATGAGAGAAACATGGCATTGTGGCAGACTTCTTTAAAAGCGAGAAAGGGATTAGAGCAAAGGGTCATTGTTGTAGATGTCTTTTAGTGCGAGAGAAGAATGAGAGAAATATGGCATTGTGGCAGACTTATTTAAATGCGAGAAAGGGATTAGAGCAAAGGGTCATTGTTATAGATGTCTTTTAGTGCGAGAGAAGAATGAGAGAAATATGGCATTGTGGTTGATTTCTTTAAATGTAATAAAAGCACTGGAACAAAAAGGTCATTGTTGTAGATGTCTTTGAAAATAAGAAAGGAACTTGCGAAAGAATGAGCAAACTGTTACATTACTGTTACATTACTGTTACATTACTGTTACATTACTGTTACATTACTGTTACATTACTGTTACATTACTGTTACATTACTGTTACATTACTGTTACATTACTGTTACATTACTGTTACATTACTGTTACATTACTGTTACATTACTGTTACATTAGCATTACTGTTACATTACTGTTACATTACTGTTACATTACTGTTACATTACTGTTACATTACTGTTACATTACTGTTACATTACTGTTACATTACATTACTGTTACATTACTGTTACATTACTGTTACATTACTGTTACATTACTGTTACATTACTGTTACATTACTGTTACATTACTGTTACATTACTGTTACATTACTGTTACATTACTGTTACATTACTGTTACATTACTGTTACATTACTGTTACATTACTGTTACATCTGCGTGTTTCGTGACGTCATTACACCTGACTGGTCGGTGTCTTCAGCTTCGTTGCACAACGGACTACGTCTGGAGACATCCGCTCTACATACGCCCTACATAGGCTCTACCAGGTCGGTTTGGAGGCAGGAATGCGACAATGGTCAACTTGAAAAATCAACGTAAATTTGATTTCTCCCAAATGCACGAACCGCCGTATGCTGGACATGGTCCTTGTCGCTCGTAAATTTGATCTTTGACGCAAATGCCCTACTACGCAACGACAGACTACTTATGTATTAATCCGCCCATAAAGTGCCCCTGTAGCATGCGGAATGTGTGGTGCCGATTACATTTATTATTTATAGAGTACTTTGGTATCCAAACGGTCTACTCGAGTGACGTCTTCTGCTCTACGGTCCCAAAGCTTTCAAGACACGACAAAGGACTGATACCGATCTATCGCAGGTCAAAGTCCTGGGCTGGAACACTTCAAAATCATTATTAGATTTCTGGAGAACCTCGACATTCGAAGCGCAAACTATCACAGAAGTCGTCCATTTCTGAGAAGATCATACGTTACAAAATGAACACGTTTCAGTTTCGTTTCATGTTGGTATGTATGTATGTATGTATGTATGTATGTATGTATGTATGTATGTATGTATGTATGTATGTATGTATGTATGTATGTATGTATGTATGTATGTATGTATGTATGTATGTATGTATGTATGTATGTATGTATGTATGTATGTATGTATGTATGTATGTATGTATGTATGTATGTATGTATGTATGTATGTATGTATGTATTTGTATGATGATGTATGTATGTATGTATGTATGTATGTATGTATGTATGTATGTATGTATGTATGTATGTATGTATGTATGTATGTATGTATGAATGTATGTATGTATGTATGTGATGTATGTATGTATGTATGTATGTGTGTGCGAGCCTCGTGTGAGTTTAATTTCCTTCTCGCTTATATTACGCTAAATGCAGCAGCAATTTATTAAAAGCCCTACACAAAACACCCATAAAGAAGGAAGAAAGCGACAGTGCTAATGCGCGCAACCACTCTCACTATATTGAAAGACGACTATTTCGATGTTTAATTTGTTATAATAGTAGAAGCCGACACAACGAAACATTAACCTTATACGGTTGCAAATTATTTACTGTGTTGACATTAGGAGTAGAATCCAGTTCTCAAAACCGGCATTGCTTGTTTGCCATAATTAGTTCCCATGTTTGGTAGAGCAGTACTGCACAAATATTGAAAGTCACATTTCAGTTAATTCGCCTAACCTTATATAAAAACACTTATATTTCAGAACATATATATATATATATATATCAGCTTTATGCCGTCACTGGGCTGGAGGCTGGGGCTGGGGCTGGGGCTGGGGCTGGGGCTGGGGCTGGGGCTGGGGCTGGGGCTGGGGCTGGGGCTGGGGCTGGGGCTGGGGCAGGGGCGGGGCTGGGGCGGGCTGGGGCTGGGGCTGGGGCTGGGGCTGGGGCTGGGGCTGGGCTGGGGCTGGGGCTGGGCTGGGGCTGGGGCTGGGGCTGGGCTGGGGCAGGGGCAGGGGCAGGGGCAGGGGCAGGGGCTGGGGCAGGGGCAGGGGCAGGGGCAGGGGCAGGCTGGCTGGGGGCAGGGGGCAGGGGCAGGGGCAGGGGCAGGGCGGGCGGGGCAGGGGCAGGGCAGGGCAGGGAGACAGGGGCAGGGGCAGGGGCAGGGACAGGGACAGGGGCAGGGCAGGGGCAGGGCAGGGAGACAGGGGCAGGGGCAGGAGGCAGGGGCAGGGCAGGGCAGGGCAGGGGCAGGGCAGGGCAGGGCAGGGCAGGGGCAGGGGAGAGACAGGGGACAGGGGCAGGGGCAGGGGCAGGGAGGCAGGGGCAGGGGCAGGGGCAGGAGCAGGGCAGGGGCAGGGGACAGGGGCAGGAGACAGGGGCAGGAGACAGGGGCAGGGAGACAGGGCAGGGAGACAGGGAGCAGGGCAGCAGGAGACAGGGCAGGGCAGGGGCAGGGGCAGGGCAGGGGCAGGGCAGAGCAGGGGCAGAGACAGGGGCAGGGACAGGGCAGGGAGCAGGAGCAGAGGGCAGAGCAGGGGACAGGAGACAGGAGCAGGACAGGACAGGGACAGGAGACAGGAGAGCAGGAGACAGGGGCAGGGCAGGCAGGGGACAGGGGCAGGGAGCAGGGCAGGGCAGGAGACAGGGGCAGGGGGGCAGGGCAGGGCAGGGGCAGGGGCAGGGGCAGGGGCAGGGCAGGAGGAGGGCAGGGGCAGGGGCAGGGGCAGGGGCAGGGGCAGGGGCAGGGGCAGGGGCAGGGGCAGGGGCAGGGGCAGGGGCAGGGGCCAGGCAGGGGCAGGGGCAGGGGCAGGGGCAGGGCAGGGCAGGGCAGGGCAGGGCAGGGCAGGGGCAGGGGCAGACGGAGAGCGAGATCGAGAGCGAGATCGAGAGCGAGAGCGAGAGCGAGAGCGAGAGCGAGAGCGGCGAGGCGAGAGCGAGAGCGAGAGCGAGAGCGAGAGCGAGAGCGAGAGCGAGAGCGAGAGCGAGAGCGCGCGCGCGAGAGAGATGGTGGGGAGGGGGCAAAGGCGGTGAAACAACGCTACAAATACAAATTGTACTATATGACCTGATAATACAATTATAATTAATAGCCTGTGCTCATTTTATGCCGACAACCATGCTCTGTCGACACAAGTGTTGTCAAGAAAGTCGCATGTAGCGGCTAAAACGGTTTGAATTTAGAATGTAGTGTTGCGAAGAAATATGCAATGTTACCATAGCAACCCGATGAGACAGAAGCGCGTGGGATGAATTGACAGCGTGAAACACAGGAGAAACGCTTGACGAAGTGGCTGGAGACACTGCCGAGAGACGTCAAAGGTCTCACCGGAGACAAGTCTACACAGCATCTTCATCACCTTTATCTGTATCATTTCCCTTTCTTGTCTCCGGCCGTATTATAACTCATCAGTCGGCCGCGCACTGCAACTGGTCCGCAGATGTCATCTCTAGCGTAATTGCAAACAACTGCGTTTGATTAAAAGCCGTAATTGCGTCATTGCGTGTGAGCACTCTGCCTGGTAAGAGTCGGTTCTTAAATACAACGCGGCACTTTGGGGGGGGGGGGATATTTCTGGTATTCGTGTACATACTTCGCTGAACGCGAAGAAGGTAACTCGTTTCGCAGTGGAATCGGAAGTGTTCCTTGCGCACGCTCCACGTTGCAGGATTCTCTTCAGCGACCGCCTTGTCGCGCTTTGTCATTAACATAGACAATTTAGCAGCGGCTTTGTTTCCTGATGCGCTCAGTTACCAGAGCACACGAAGGCGGCTGACAGGGAACACAAACGCGTGAGTAGACGTTTAGTGATCTTATGTTGCTGTCTAAAGAACGATGATATTGGACCCTTCAGCTAACGTTTAGTATGCAGCTAATGCAAAAATCTTCTGTCTGTTGCATTACTTGCGAGAGCGCAATGTTTAACGTTCCTTCACGGCAAATGGATCTATCCAAAATGAAGTTATTTTACAACCGCAATATTTTATATACAACACTAGTTTGCGTAGTTCACTTGACTATTTCTGCGGCCGAAGGATTTAGACGTAACGATTTTCCGATTGGTTTTCTTCCAATCGTATGTTTCTTTTTTATAACATATGTTTTGACGGTAGCGTTATGACATGTCTGCCAAGTATTTCTAACTATTGCTTCGTATTCGTATTAATTGGAGAGACTGTGCTCTGTATCGCGTCGCATCGGATATCGCAAATATGCAACATGTATTATGTTCTTTCCAAGAAAATCACAATTATTTTGTTTGGATAACTTAGTAGTCTGCACATAGTCGCCACAAAAAACGCCTTTGTATAAAAAAATGCCTTAAAACTGGCTTTTTATCCCGAACTACAAAAACGATTCAAGAAATATATTAAAATATAAAACACTGTATTGTTCGGCCAAATGAGAAGTGTATATATATATATATATATATATATATATATATATATATATATATATATATATATATTATATATTCTTATGTAAAGAGCACCACACAAAATGCGTTACACACACACAATTATTACTATTGCTATGGCGCCATCTGGGGATTAATCATCAGTCAAACAATTTCAGATAGGGTAGGAGAAACGCCATCTCGAAATTACAGAGCATGCCAAAACACACAAGTTGACAGCTTGACTTATTGACCTCTATGCAAATACAAATATCCATAATTTCCAATTCCTGGTGTAGTCCGGGAGCAGAGAGGGTTGACCCTGCATTGTTGTATTAAGGTTTGTTTACTGTTGATTTTGGTAGCCAAGGGTCTCTATTTTCAGAAACTGCATTATGACATGTTGTCACCCTTGAGCAATTTGAGAAATTCAAGATGGCGTCCAAGGTGGCCGCCATTACCCATAAATGATCATAACTCTCTACCTATTCACCATAAGAAGGTGTTGGTGGCAAGGTACACAACTTCGGTGTTGATGACCCTTTGCCTGTTTTTGACAGCCATAGCTTTAACCTTGTCTCTGACATTGTACTACAGTTTGTTTGTCCATAGCACGTGAAAATGAAGGAGGTAGCCTGTTGAATAACAGATTCCTTAGAATGCCCTGGTGCACCCAACAAGTGAAGTGCTATCAAAGCTGTGTACCTTGCCACCAACAACTGAGGCATACAAAGACAATTTTATAAGAGCTCACCATCAGGCTTTGGTATGGCAGTCACTGGAAGCGCAAAATCCACCTGAGTTGGACTTAACGGAATATGGTTGGGTAAAGGATGACCAAAACAAGTCCCTTCAACCAGTCACCCTCCCTGATGAAGTCGAACTAGTCCCATAGACGGTACTACGTCTAATAAAATGTGGATGCCACAGTACTACGCCATGCAGTTCACGTGCTTGTAGTTGCAACTCTGCAAACATGAAATGCACACTATTTTGCGCCTGTTATAATCAGGGTTGTTGTAACCCGACATCATAGTTGATTGCATGTCTTTGCGATGCACATGGGCAACACAATGTACAACAGTGTAAATTATTTGGTGAAGTGGTAGCCATCTTTAAATACGAATTGTATAATATGCTTTTGGTAGTCTATGTGAGAATTCAGATTTATAATTAAAGAACATTTGTTATAATATAACACCTGTGGTCGTTTACCTTTTCATTTTGTCCCAAGACTGAATAGTATTGAAGTTATACAAGTGCTTGTAAATGGGCAGCCATCTTGGATTTATAGATGACATCACCAGTATATGAACTTTGATCTGATACAGATAGATGTGTCTCCAAAATACCCAGTGATAGACACCTTCACGACTAATTTGGAGTAAATAGTTATGGAGATATGCCAGTTTTAGTGTTACGGCGGCCATCTTGGCAGCCATCTTGGAAATTACCATTATGTAATACGATATTAACATAATACTTAGTTCTAATGGATAGCTTGACCCCTAAAACCTAGGTATAGATACAAAAATCACCTTCCTAGGGTGAATAGGTAGGGAGTTATGGTCATTTATAGGTAATGGCGGCCATCTTCTCAAATTGCTCAAGGGTGACAACATGTCATCAAGCAGTTTCTGAAAATAGAAACAACAGTAAAAAAACTTAATACAACAATGCAAGGTTAACGGAAAAATGGCAGTTGGTTCCCAAACTAGTGATCTTTGCCTACGTTGCGCATGACGTACATGCCTACGTTTTACGATACACAATATATAAAGAATCCTCTACTATTTTTCCACCACATTCAATATTTCTCCCAATCGCGCCCAGCGAATGTGATACCATTTAAAGCTGCCATTCCAACTTGTATAACGCTTTCACAGAAGCAGTAATTGTTAAACCTGAGTAATTTTCTGATATTACATGTGTAAGCCTGTATAAAGTATTTATCGACCAGTCAACATGTTATTTGCCGACTACGTGGCTCTTACAAGTTAGATAATTTATAACTGATCCAAAATCAACAAAAACCGCCTCCGGCCTCATTAATACCACCCCAGATTGTTGTTGTCATCGATGTCGTCGTCTCCATCGTCATCGTCATCGTCATCGTCATCGTCATCGTCATCGTCATCGTCATCGTCATCGTCATCGTCATCGTCATCGTCATCGTCATCGTCATCGTCATCGTCATCGTCATCGTCATCGTCATCGTCATCGTCATCGTCATCGTCATCGTCATCGTCATCGTCATCGTCATCGTCATCGTCATCGTCATCGTCATCGTCATCGTCATCGTCATCGTCATCGTCATCGTCATCGTCATCGTCATCGTCATCGTCATCGTCATCGTCATCGTCATCGTCATCGTCATCGTCATCGTCATCGTCATCGTCATCGTCATCGTCATCGTCATCGTCATCGTCATCATATCATCATCATACGTCATGTCATCAGTCATCGTCATCGTCATCGTAGATCATCTCAGCATCATCAACATCAGCATCAGCATCAGCATCGCATAATCATAATATAATATAATCATACATACATAATACATAATCATAATCAATAATCATAATCATAATCATAATCATAATCATAATCATAATCATAATCATAATCATAATCATAATCATCATCATCATCATCATCATCATCATCATCATCATCATCATCATCATCGTCATCATCATCATCATCATATAATAATAATAATAATAATAATAATAATAATAATAATAATAATAATAATAATAATAATAATAATAATAATAATAATAATAATAATAATAATAATAAATAAATAAGTTACTTTTATACCGTCAATATCCTCGTAATCCAAGCTGACTGGCGCAACAAAACAGATGGATTTAGCAAACTCATAATTAAACGCAGTGCAAAAGTCGTCAACAATTGGATAGGTGCGCATCATCATCATCATCGTCGTCGTCATCATCATCGTCGTCATCACCATTATTATCATTGTGCGTAGGTTTAATGGTGCCAGACATGTAAAAGAAGCTGAGTGGTGAGGTGTGAAACCAACTCAGACCCCGAGAATTGGGAGTGCAATGGCGAGTTGGCGACAGATCAGACAAAGTGATACTAGACGAAACATTCTAGCAACAGTAGCCAAAACGCAAGAGACAAAGAAGACGAGATGGAAATTACGCAGCGAGAAACTGCGCAGGAGGAATGTAGGATTGGCTGACCGCACTCGAAATCACAAGAAATGAACCTGCCCACGGAGGAATAATTGTTGCAAGGCATCACGAAATCAACGGTAGACGTGTGAATAGACCGACAAATCGCTACGATAAAGCAGGTGGGATATGCCCCGCTTCAGGTAAATTACACCTTCTCCTCAATCGTTGAGAATTGGCGTCTGCGGCGTACGAATATATTCACCAGGCTGCATTTAGACATATATGTAAATGTCTCACGAGTATTTGTAACATAACGTGTATAGCACACAGACGCACAGTGACAACGCGATATTATAAGTTGTTGTAGACCATATTTAGAAGAGAAGAGGATCTGACTGATGTTATCGGTAAGCGTTCTTTTAGTTCGAATCGGCTTGCGAGCGTAGTGCTATAACAAAACCACAACGTCTGTTACAACTCCAGATGCTAAGCGATTATAACAATATTTACAATGTTTTTCCAATACCCCTACTTAGTCAGCATGTGATGCCTGTCGTTTAAACTCGGAATTTAGGAGTAATTGTTGACGACAATTTTTAATTTAGAGAACACTTTTGTCAGATTTGTTGAACGTGTTATTATCAAATTCGTGACAACATTACAACATGTAAAAAAACTGCTTAGCAATGTTTGTGACCTGGTGTCCTCGGTTTACTTGTCGTATGGAAACTGCTGTGCAATTTATTATATTTCGAGTCATGTTCAAAACAGTAACACCACTTATTAACTTTATATATATATATATATATATATATATATATATATATATATATATATATATATATATATATATTATCGTGAACATCCTTTCAGGGAAAGCCGATTATTGTTCTGGGACAACTCTTGGCTGGATACATTGGTCTCACGCGTTTTGGACAAGATTTTTTATGATTTAGCATGGCCCATGTTACATAAATGACATGTGGATAACATCATTATACTAAAATAAAAATGTCCGATTATTGAATTTTTTAGGTGCATGCTAGACGACGCAAACCCTTTTTTTAATTGATAACAGTAAAATAAAATGTTTATAAAGCTCAAATTCCCAAAAACTAAATTCAATGCGCTGTACTAAAAAAGCTAAACATTCAACGTAGCAGATATATAATATATAAGCACAATAAATATAAAACAAAAATCTGATATAATAGTCAAAGCATTTAAATCACTTCAATAAAATACAATAAACCAATAAAAACACACACACACACACACACACACACACACACACACACACACACACACACACACACACACACACACACACACACACACACACACACACACACACACACCACACACACACACACCACACACGCACACGCACACGCACACGCACACGCACACGCACACGCACACGCACACGCACACGCACACGCACACGCACACGCACACGCACACGCACACGCACACGCACACGCACACGACACACGCACACGCACACGCACACGCACACGCACACGCACACGCACACGCACACGCACACGCACGCACACGCACACGCACACGCACACGCACGCACACGCACACGCACACGCACACGCACACGCACACGCACACGCACACGCACACGCACACGCACACGCACACGCACACGCACACGCACACGCACACGCACACGCACACGCACACGCACACGCACACGCACACGCACACGCACACGCACACGCACACGCACACGCACACGCACACGCACACGCACACGCACACGCACACGCACACGCACACGCACACGCACACGCACACGCACACGCACACGCACACGCACACGCACACGCACACGCACACGCACACGCACACGCACACGCACACGCACACGCACACGCACACGCACACGCACACGCAATAATATGTAGATAAATAAAGTATGAGTTCGAGCAGTAAAGGCTCAAAGAAAGTAAAATGTCAGCAGCATTCTGCATTGAACATATGTCTTAGAGTCTGCTTGAGCATTGCTAGGGTTCCATTACACTTTATATGATTTATACGTTACTGATACTCTCCTTTTGCGAGATGTGGCAAGGACAACACACACGAACAAAGTCAGATCATATTCTCCAGACGGGATACTTCAAACCAGACCACTGACCTACATTACGGTAACACGGGAGCATCAGATCGTAAAGACGGCACTAATATGGACATCAATGCGAGCTACATCGCCGCGTCTGCTTGGAGGGGGGCGACCACTTCCGCCGGAAGTACATTATTCGTAGTAGCCGTTTACGTTGAGACGCCAGAGAGCACAGGGGAACTATTGCGGCTATTAAAACCTGCATTTGCGGACCAAACGGCTAAACTAATGACGCCAATGTCAATGACAGATTTATTCGAGCTATAGTGCCGTTGTCGGCGCATTAAAGCGACACGTTCCATCCCATTTTGCTTGACAAGTCGATGGCGTTTTATGCTGTTATTGGAGACGCCTTGGAGTGGGCGTGGCTAAGTGACGACTGGTGTAGTGTTGTTAATGGCCGTCTGCGGTCAAAGCTGAAGCTGTATACTTGTCCTGTCCCGTGACCTTCTAACTACTGTTGCAAATGTCCTGATCATGCAAAAGTACGTTAATACACATATAATTATATTGGTACGTTACATGTATACGCACTGTTAAAGGCGCATGTCAAAACATTCCTTTTGGTAAGCCTCTTCAGTCATGATGCATTTATTGCGCGAAGACACTGTGTTCACAGAAACCAACACTGTTTGTAGCCATGCACTCGTGAATGCAGTGTAGCCATGCACTCGTGAATGCAGTGTAGCCATGCACTCGTGAATGCAGTGTAGCCATGCACTCGTGAATGCAGCTGGATACGGTAACGCTGACCGAAGTAACACGGTCATTATTAGAGAAATTAGTTCTCTTGGTATGAGGGTCGGGTGATCCAATCATTAGATTTATGGTATTAAGCGCCACAATACCATAATTAACTATTGACACTGGTGCTAGGAGTGTCTCTATTTTATTTGCTGATGCACGGTATATCGATATCAATCATCGATGCATGGCACACACAGCAGGTTTTGCTCGGGTAATATGAGTACAGTTGTGTTTTTTTCGTTTAATATTTGGTTAACTCTCATATATATATATTATGCTCTTATTACCCTAACGGATAAGCTTGGCGTTATATGACGACTTGGAACAAAACCATCTTAGTGAAAGCATATTTTATCACAATTCAATAAAGTTAAAACATCGTTTCAGTTAACCGTCACTTGCGCACAATACACATTTAAATTAGCAGTGTTGCTCTGGATGTTCATATTAAAGTATATTGATAATATTTGTTAGATCGAAGGAAAATAATGGCGAGCGCGAATTGTAGACGGTAACATCAAAGAGAAACACCGACAAAACCACCCCACAGTGTTAGCTTAAGCCACATGGTTGGTGCTCATAATGCGGTACCTGGCTAGGTGGCGCTGATATGCAGCTAGGCTCTGTGACGTATTCGTGTTCTTTACGTGCACGTGCTGTTTAATTTTGTTTCCGTTCATCTTTGAGTTCTTTTAGCCTCCAACAACTATAACTATAGAGCTGGATATCATGAATGAATGCGGCGTAACGAGGTAACGGGACGCTGCTGGTTGACGGCTCGAGGGCCGAGTTGTGTAACAGCGCCACCTGGATTACTAGTTTGTAGGTTCCCCATTAGTCGCTATGTTCTTAATACCCGACTCTATCCTACAGGCAGAAAAACCTGTAACCTCAAAGCAATTATGTCCAAACATGGTGATTATTGAAGTTTATGCATAAACAAATTCGATTACCTTATTAACGATATTGGTGAAGACTTCTGCGAAAGAGTTAGATGGTATAAGATAAGCCTAACATATATTACCACGCTCATAATCAAATAAAACGTGCATAAACATCAACAGTGCACAAACAATAACAAAACTGGTAATCAATATTCAAGTTGTCAATAGATAGATGGATAGATAGAAAGATAGACAAATAGAAAGATAGATACGCCAGTGAGCTAAAGTGGACAGTTAAGATCACGGAGGTAAGTTTTTATTGATAGCAGAATTGTATAATATTTCCTACTGACATATCACTAATCGAGAGCAGACTTCGTAGCATCGGCGCGACAAGGGAGAAAGTCCTAGTTCCAATATTACTGAAAATGAAGTAAATAAGAACTAGATGACCGAAGTTGGAGAGGATAATATTTACAGTAGTAAGCGAGTACTATTAAGATGGCGGTTACTAACATAAACACGTCTGATGAGTAATTGTACAAATCTTAAAGGGAACCAAAAGGGAAATATTAAGTGCTATGCACGTGAAAGAGCTAATACAAAGCAACCATTCTGAACGGTAATCACATTTTTAACGTCAGTGGTTTATTAGTAAAATAATTCCAAAGTGGATAATTTTACTGAAATCATCGGCTTCATAGAGGCGTCCATGATGCGCCTCTTCCTGTTGTCTGACCGTGGTCTGACCACTCAGCACGCAGAACCGGCCTTAAAGTCACGTGTCCGATTGCGTGCGTCAATGCTATCGCCGTTGTAAACACAATGTTGTAAGATACGCGAACTTCGAAGAAGGACATCCGTTCGAAGAACGATGCTTCGAATAGGATGTTTCTCACCGTATATACTGGGTCAAGATCCGCAGAAACGTCGGCGACGTCGAGTTTTCAAGAATGGAGCTGTGCAAACGATATTAGCGCGATATTTAATCACCAACGATAGTCGTCGAAACGGGTTACCGGTCGAATCCTTTCCCCGTCGCCGTAGCCAAGTCATCAAAGCGCGCAAGAAGGTTGGTAAATATTATTAAGTCTTCTGTTCTAAATTATTTGAATCTTGTCCCATTAGACACATTGCGATGTCTGTCGAGATGACTTATGTACATACTGATATTGTTCGTAAACGCCACCACAGTTAACGTTCTAGAAGGAAATTCCCGGGATCATGGAGCCGCTAACTGGGTCCAAGCGAGTTAGGCCGTCCGATATTGTTATTCTTTATTATTTGTTTTATTTTATCCTACTTTGAATGGTTTATATCACGTTTGCGTGAACAGAGGCATAACAATAAAGTAAAGTTACATGTCAATAACACACAAAAAACAGCTGAATACAAGCCAGATTATAGACGGTCATAGTCAATCCGCGCGCATGAACGATAATATAGGCACTTTGATATCACTCGCTAAATAACAAAAGTACTGCCTTTCGAGTTTCGTAGCTACGCATGCAGTTCCTATTTTAAAGGTTGACCGCTCTAAAAGGTGCCAACATGACTCTATATTTTTCAGTAAACATATTATTCAAACAAAAAAAAATAGCATTGCGAATGTTGTTTTCAATCATTCATGTTATTTGTTCAGTGGGAGAACAAATTACAAATTCTGTGTGCTGTATCAGTTCAGATACTCATACAACATTGATACTAGCACATGTTACAGGCTTACAGTAAAGGATGAATAATTACCTATGATGAGACATAACTTATGTACTGTAAAAAAAATTGGGGTCACACTGAGCAAACAAGAAGAAATATTAACAGACTAGCATAATATACTAGATGGAACGTGGACTTGTAGATATCCCACAAGATCACTCTATCCAATACAACACTAGATCTTCGGGTAAACACTGGTAAACATTTGGAACTAGTTTCTTCTCCACTACAATGGTGGAATTCTCTACCCTCAACCATTGTTATGCAAATCACTAATGTAATTCCAAAAAAAAAAAATCCAATGGTTTAGCAAAAAAAGTCAGATGATCCACCATGCACATTAGCGGATGTCTCAATATGACATTTTGCCAGTTAACAATATACCAGAGATGGAGTGAGTACAATCAAATGTACTCGAGTACGAGTACGATTACTTTGAACATGCATGGGTACGAGTACTCAGAAAACAAAGTACTCGAGTACGAGTACGAACAAATATACTCGAGTACGAGTAGATTATTTTAAATGTAATCATGATTACTTTCATGATTATTTTAAATTTGAATATCCTGTTTCTAACATAAAGGCGACTTTCATGGAATCCCTAGGTGTCTTTTCTTGTTCTGTTGTTGTGTCACTAATGTTCTAACTGATTACTGCTATCCACTATCCAGGTGTTATTATTATTAAAAATTAGACGACTTTCTCATGTATTGGATGAATCATTTAATGCTGGATTAATAACTTAATTTATGGTTTCTGAATCAAATACAAATATGAGGCATTTACAAATTTCAAATACACATGATCAAATACATTACAATAACAACACTTCAAAACCAGGGGGGCATATTCAAAAGAGTATCCAATTCAAGGTATCCAGACATTTCGGTAAAGGACACTTTGGTAATGGACGTTTTGGTAACTGACATTTCGGTAACAGGACATTTTGGTAACAGACATTTTGGTAATAGGACATCTTGGTAACCTACATTTTGGTAGCATGGCATTTTGGTAAAACCAATAAATATTCTATAAAGGCATATTTTTTTAAAAAAAAATTACCTCTAACTTCATAGGTTCAGGACAGTGGTTGTGGTCAATTTTTAACACTGGATATGCTGGTAGCAAGTCTGTGTATGCACTAGCAGGGCAGAGCTTGCTTGCATGACATGTACAATGCCACCTTATCATGTCATTTTTCTCTTTTATGCTTGGTATAGCCTTTCCCAACAATAGCTTTGTTTTTCCCCCTGGTTGTTGTTGATAGCTCCATGTTCACATGTAAAGCTTCACCTTATTGTGTCTGGATTTAAATGTGTCCTGCTAGCCAGTGATTTGCTGTAGTGGTTGAACACTTTAGCCACCACCACTGCTATTTGGAAGCCATGTTCCCTTCAGAGGCAAGCACTACTTTACACCTTGCCTGACTACTGGTAGAAAGCTAAGTTCCATGTCTGGACCATCCTAAGTTACAAATGGTTTAACTGACTGACATCTCAACAGGTTACCTCCTAATATGGCAGACTGGACTGTCTTAATTGTTACCGAAATGTCTAGTTACCGAAATGTCCTGTTATCGAAATGTCTATTACCGAAATGCCCATTACCAAAGTATCCTTTACCAAAATGTCATGGATCCCCAATTCAAAAAATTTAGTAGTATATCAGGTGGGTCCAGACATGGGGTCAAAAAACATTTGTATTTGAAAGTATTTAAATACTGTTTTAAGTATTTGTATTTGACGTTTGGGAAATTTAAAAAGTATTTGTATTTAAATACTTTCCTAAAGTATTTGATTTTTTTCAAATTTTTTTAAAAAAAACATTGTCAGTATAAACATTTCTTTTTCACTGTCACATGTTCCCTGCCAAACTGATTACCTTAATGCCCCAATTTCACCCAACATTGCAAATTACTGATGAAGACACTTAACAGCAGGTTTCCCCCCATGGCCCTGCAGTGCCCACAACTTGTGTTTGGGTCAGAGCCAGAGGATGGATTAATACCTAACAGTGACCATAGGTCAATATCCCCTTTTGTTCTTTAGTCAGGCTTCAATTTGGCACCAGTTTTTTCTGGTTTCTTGGCTGACTTTGAAGTTGAGCCTTCCTCACAACATTAGCAATGATTAGCAGTGTCTCTTCTGAGGTCAACATAGGCATTAAATTATCATGGACCTCCTGGCTTAACATACAAACAATATATTTTGGCCTTTACGTCTTTCAGTCAGATGTCACTGTGATGCAGTTAGCAATAACAATACTCCCTAGCACTGGTCTGCCTGTCATCATATGAGCAAAACACTAAATATGCCTATAAACTAGATGTCTCAATATATGTGTTGCTTTTCTTATATTTACATAGTAATACAAAATGAAAAGTATTTTAAAAATATATGAAGAAGTATTTGAGATACTTTTCAATGTATTCGTATTTATATACAAATGATTACTTTCCTTCGTACTCGAGTACGAGTACTCAAAAAGTACTCCTACTCCAGTACGAGTACACGAGTACGATTACTCCATCTCTGCAATATACATTGTCATAGATATTCCTGTTCGTTTAATATTTTGAGGTGCCAACATTTGTGTTTATTGGATAATATAAATTAAAGCACTTAATATAAGATACAACATGACACAAACAATGTAGCGATAAATGCTATTGTCATTTTGTGAGAGGAATGTCATAGTGGAGGGAAATGTTTGTAAGACGCAGTTTTTTTTACCAATTATGTATTCAATACCACACTTACCAACATTAGGAAATTGCATGACTGAGCACTGTCAACTCTAGTGCATAAACACTAAGTGATCATGTAATCAGTTATCAAACCTTAGTTTATGTAATATGTATCACCACACAAACATCTCTATTCAACGAAGACAGCAGCTGGAGCAGCATCACCATCTATCTATCTGTGCAATAATATGGGCAATAATAAAGGCAACCCCGTATCTGTCACTCCTGTCAGCTGTCAAATTAAGATCTTAGTGAGTGTATGTCATCTGCCAGAAAACTTCTGTACTCTAACCATGACCCGTTCCACCCCTTACAGTCCCATTTGCTTTCTTGATAAATGTTTTGCCTAATCCTTCCTGGTTGTTGATATTGTCACTTCCAACACACTGCACCAAAGTAAAGGACACTGTTCATTATTACACTGTAACATATATGCTGCTTATTAGGCGCAGATTGGATGATCTTTTTTCATATAAAAACATAGTAAATTCAAACAGTCAATATTTAGCACTACATCATGTCCTGTTTATTTATAGGGAAAGGAACCATGGCTCTAGCAAGAACGTCCGGCCAAGTTCTAGCGAACCCTGACAACATGGCTGTTTTCTGTTCAGGGGCGCAAGCAATTGGAACTGCAGAAGACACTACAGCTGTATGTTTACGTGCAGATCCACCAGCCCATGGCAGACAGAAAGGGGAGAAAGGTTAAAATTTCATCTTTGTCAGAACTCTGGCCGGCCCCTGCCCCAAACTTTTCCATGTCGGAATTGCAGTCCTTGGTACAGATATGCCCAAGCTAATGAAACAAGATCTGCTGGTGTCAAGAGTCAGTTGATTTGTTCATAATCAATCCAACTGCTTATTTACAAATAAACTGATCATTTGTAAGGGCAGCAGTCAACAAGTACTGAGTGTTATCCCATATCTTGTTCTCCGCTGAGAGCACAGAAGTTCCATCTTATGGGTGGTATACACTGGTATGGCTCTCTGTACCCTTCGACCAAGCCTGCCATGGATCCACCAGGTAAAACTCTCTGTATATGGCCGACTTGGACACCTGAAATAAAATAAGGCCTAAATAAATATATCAACTATGTACAGTGGCGCAGTGGTTTAAAGCTTTGGACTCGGCTTCAGACTCTCAACTACGAGAACGAAACCATGTGGTGCTGTGTCGAACCTTGGGCAAGTCTGTTCACCCGTCATTGCCCCCCAGCTGTGTAAACAAGTAACTGGCTATAGATGATGGTGGATATTTGTACACAAACCGTCTTGATTAATTAATTACAGCTTGGCTGGATGCTTCCTACAGTCATGAGATGGTGTTTAATTAAGTAGGTCTGCCAGGGAGGGAAAGTGTAAAGCACTTTGACAAGGACAATGCTAAGAGACATTGGGTCAAATACATTGACATTTATTTAAATACAAATACTCTTGAGGGATCCAAATACTTTTTATTCCCAAACATCAATTACAGATACTTAAAAAATATTTAAATACTTTCAAATACAAATGTATTTGCCCCCATTTTGAGGGTTGGATACCGCACTATATAAGAACTGTGTTGACAGGTGACATATGAAAATGGAGGTAACTCGATCTATTATCATTGTAGAATACATGTTGTGTTTTTATAAAATCATTGGAACTTTTTTTTGTTCTAAAATAGTGGACAACTGGGCATGCTACTCGAAATGTTCTAGAATGATCCTTTAAAACAGTTACTGTTAAACATTAATTGTTGGGTATATTTCTACTATAGAATAATGTGTGGTGTTTTCATTGTATGAAATATCATTTGTATTATATAAATGTTGTATCATGTTAGTTTGCTTGGTGTTCTGGTTTTCTCTAATGTTATTTTCATTGTCAATAAATTGTGACCCAAAACATTTCACTGTTTATAATACATGAACATATACTTACATTTTTGTTGGCAGATACATGTGAAAGTTGTCTAACCGGTTACATTTGGAAGCACTGTCTGCTCCAAACACAGAATATAGAATCCATGGCCATTTGTAATATATCATGGCACATCTGAAACAAAACCAGATGTTTAAATTAGTTTTTCATGAATTAGAAATATTAGTAGCACAATGTGGAACTTAACGGCTACTATTATGGTTACCTCGCCACTATTATGGTTACCTCGACAACAAAGTTAATTGCAATTAAGATCACTAGAATATACATAAATATATCCACATATGTTATAGTTTAGAATATTTGTTCTGTTTGTTGTGTTACTTTTACCCAGTTCAAATTGTTATATTTAATAGAGACATTCCACTGTACATATATTTCAGCTAAAAAACAACTATTATTCAGCATGAAGTCGATTTTATAAAGAACATGGGTGGTGATTTTCTTTCTTTATTTAGCCCTCCAGAATTATGCTTCAAACTTTCCCTTTAAATATACCACGCCTATTAAAAGAACAATCAATATTGACACCACATAGTTAGATAATTAATCTTTCCCTTATATGGCTGTAGTTCTACTGGTGTGTTCTATTTATATTTATGATTGACACAATATCAATAATACAAAAGCATCCCACAGTCGCTACTGTTAATATAATAATGTCCAGTATTTGAAAAACAACAATTAATCTGCAATGTTGTCACAGTTGTGGACAATTTGGAAATTGATTCCTGAAAACAGTTTTAAGCTAGGGCGAAGGACCGAGCCTGTCACTCTGTGTGGGTGTCAGGCTGACATAAATCGGAGAGCCATGACCCCATATGATATTTGTTTCAAATTGGGAAACCTCACGTTGTGTATAACATATCCGACACTACACCACTGATTTGGAGAATAATACACGGCATGGCTGTGACTAAGGGAAAAAACTCGCCGAATCCCGGGATCGAATGCGAGGCCATCAAAATACCTGTCAGTGTTTCGAAGTTTCGTGAGTTTCGACCACTTGTCAATGTCGCCTCGGCTTGTTACTCGCCTCTGCGTTTCGGCTTCCGCCGGGTCTTCTTTACCAGGTTTACCAGCGCGTTCAGTTCTATCTTGAAAATGTTGGCCCTTATCGTTGCAACCGAAATTCAGCTATTTCTGAACGAAAAACATCGCGACGCGCCGCGCCACCTGGCGATTATTTTAACGGAATTTTAAATACAGATTTGCCCGATCTGAGGCTCAATGAGGCTCAATGAACCAAACATTAGCCACGTCACACATCAGTCAAAATGGCGCGACTTACGAACTTTGATAGAAAAGGTGTTCAGATTTTTTTACTAATAAACCACTGACTTTAAAAATGTGATTACCATTTAGAATAGTTCGTTTTTATTAACTCTTTCACGTGCATAGCATGTAACTTTTCCCTTTTGGTTCCCTTTAAACATTTACGAAATCAGACAGGCGGCCACTGTAGACACCTGAGGAGCGTCATGGAACGAGAAAAATGCTAGAGCAACACAAGCTTTGCTGAGTAATTTTGTGAACGTTGATATCGTTATTCTATTTTCATTCTGTGTATGACTTGTTCATAATCGTGAAGTAGACATACGACAATTGTAACTTAATGATTTTCGCAGCATTGCAAACTTTCGAATATTCGCCATTTTACGGGTGACCTCATTTGACCTTGTTTTCACTGTTATCGTTACAGGATACAGCAACACGTCGTACACTGGATTGGAGAAGAGATAATGTTATTTTCAACAATATATGGCCCGGCCATTTTCTAATTAAATAAAATAGCTACTTAACCCAATTTAAAAATTTAAAGGGTTTTTAAAACCCGAATTTCTAAAATTTATCGTTTTATGGTGACCTTTTTTTTTACCTTGGATTAACGCTTACTGCCAGGAATAACTATTCGTGACGGGAAGATGGGGTTTTCCACTGATGTAAAAATTACGTTTTTTTTTTATATATATATATATATATATATATATATATATATATATATATATATATATATATATATTGTGTGTGTGTGTGCGCGGGGGGGGGTGGTGGTGTGTGTGCGTGGGGGTTTCTTGGGTGGGGGTTTCGTGCTTGCGTGCGTGCGTGCGTGCGTGCGTGCGTGCGTGCGTGTGTGGGACATTTAAATCGGTATGTTACGTGGTTCCGCCGCTCGCTCATGATGTAACGTTGTTACGGGCTCAGTTTTCTCGCCTGCGACTTCGGCGGTCTAGGCGATGTGTTGCTGCCCCCCCCGCGTATGATTGGTTTGCATGGCCGTTGTGAACAAGATATTCTTAGTACGGTGTTACCTTGGGAACTAATGAATGCAACTGAGGTATGCACGCTGCGATATTTACTGGAATTAATAACTTGACCACGGGTTCATTGTATAACAGGATGCTAGTATCATGCGCTCGAAGACCTGGTGCTTGTATTATTGTAGAGAACATGAATAACTGAACAATAAATATCGCGAGATAGCATGCACACAGATAGCATGCACACATATAGCATGCACACAGATAGCATGCACACAGATAGCATGCACACAGATAGCATGCACACAGATAGCATGCACACAGATAGCATGCACACATATAGCATGCACACAGATAGCATGCACACAGATAGCATGCACACAGATAGCATGCACACAATAGCATCACACAGATAGCATGCACACAATAGCATCACACATACATCACACAGATAGCACACCGGCATGCACACAGATAGCATGCACACAGATAGCATGCACACAGATAGCATGCACACAGATAGCATGCACACAGATAGCATGCACACAGATAGCATGCACACAGATAGCATGCACACATATAGCATGCACACAGATAGCATGCACACAGATAGCATGCACAAAAGATACACAGATAGCATGCACACATGTTCACCAGCACGGAAGCACGGACGCACGGACGCACGCACGTACTCCCATGTCTTCAAGTAAAAGATGCCGTACTAAATCGATTTTTTCATTTAATTTTTCATTTTTGTAAAGACATCCTACCTAATGTCCACTACAGTACGCTTATCCGTTCGTGCAATTATGTTATGCAGCGTTGGCGAAGTAACATAATATTTAAAAATAATATTGTTATTGTTTTCACAAGCTGGATTCAAGTGATTCTCAAACGTGGAATATTCACGTGATTGTCATTGAACTATTCATACGCCGAATAATTGGATACACACCGGAGACTCTCGCTGTGGAAGAATACTTGATGTCATCCTCACAAGGAAGGCCGGATAGCCATGCAAACTAGCACCGGCTGACCCCGTGCCAAAGTTAGTCGAACCGAAGTAATGATTGAGTTCGCAAACACCTAATTCAGTTTGAAGACGACGACGTGACCCTAAACGATCACTGAAATATACATATATTATGGTCACCTGGTGTCCATTTCACTAACGTTGTTAAGAGTTCTTATGCCCGATTTTACTCGTTAAAACCAATTTTGATCCTTAACCGTGATCTTGAATATGTGAAAACTGTGAAGACCACGAAGTACTAAAATATTATCACTGGTTTGTCATGGAAATAATGTCCTCGATAATATGGCAAAGGGTATTTGTGTTCTGAGACAAACTAATTAAATTTAACAACGAATTTTGTTTAATAATGGATGGTCCCCTGAACATGTTTGAAGCAGAGATCCTACTGAGCGATTTAATTAACTGTGCTTGATAAAATGCAGAGTTTTGCGAAGGGATCAGCCATGGACAGTACTGGCTGACATTGATCTAATCAGCAGCAGCGACTCTACCGCGCGATGATGATCGATGTAAACTTGTGTGTTTTGGATATAAGGAGTAACGTGGAGCCATTTCTACCCGAAGAGATGTCAAAATCATTTTGGCGAAATTACTCCATCTTGCGATTCTTCCGTGTGTGCGCAAGCGTTTTTGTGTATGTGGTTTCTCAAAGATGGTTTACACCCGGTACACCAAACGTTCGTATCCACGAACGTTCGTACGAAATTTCTGTATCACACGTTTGCGCAAACCCTATCCCGCGGGCACTAACAGGCCCGCGAAACCCGCACTAAGAATCGTATTTGTTCTACAACAACAGAACGTGAGGCCATGTTCTGTCAAACCATATGCATTATTATTTGACCGAGCCGTCGAGATATCATAATTTTGTGAGTTTTATTAATTACATTTGTTTGCAGTTCAGGTGGGAAATGCTAAGTTTGAATTTCTGCTTTGCATTCTTACAATGATTTTCTGACATTTGAACAAGTCGAATATAAATGTTTTATGGTATATACGGCTGTACTGAAGATAAAAGCTGATCAATATCATGTACGGAGCAATAGAGTTCCTAAACAAGCTGTCGCCCTTAAAATACAAAGAACTACGTCTGTCTACAACAAAAAGTCAGATATTTTTTGCGCTTATCGAATATGCTAAACCTGTCTTTGTCGATGCGCTGATCTGACGGTCGTCAGGGCTTATCTATTTCTATATACGTTTATTTACCGCTCATCCTGATATTGTCAAAGTTGTTGCAATAAATTGGAGATGGCACAGATGCTTTCCAGTAGAATCTCATACTACAAAATCACAGGGCTTTAAAATTGAAAGAAGAATGTTTCAGAATAATAATAAAAAACAATATGGCGCTTATATGAGCGATACACATTCAGACTGTTAGCCTTGTTTAATACAGAACACGAAAGGTTGGCACATTTGTATAATTTGTATCTTTACATCGAATGAACATTGTTTTGGAATTGCGATGTTTGTGCTCTCTGCAGCCTCGTTGTGATTAGACTTTGTTTTTACGTGGCATTTAAATGCTGCTTATTTTGTGTTTTAATTAAATGTTTTCGCTCGCGGACAAGATAACTGGACATAATTTTACCCACGCCTAAAAAAATTGCGGAACGCAAGATTATCGCCTTTGTTGTTGTACAATAGCTTAATCGTTAAAACTTGAATTATAACAATAAAAAAAAACTAATCCTACATTAGTTCTACTATTGACACAAATCCTATAATCATAACCCTAATTGCGTTTACTAAAAACCTTTACTCAAATGTATAATTAGGTTGATGCCAACCATTTATTATTATTATTTTATCGTTCCATGGATTGTTATATGCTCTTTGATGCTACAATGGGGAACGTAATTTATGTGCGGGCGGACGTTGCTAACAAAATGGCCGATGCAATGACGCAGGGAATAAACCATTGTTCGCATCACTGGTGTTTTTGAATAATACATTTACTGTTGATTTCGTATATCTTCAACAACAAATAAATAGCTTTCTGTGAGGGCTGACCCTTGTGAACGTGGTGACCTATCTGTTAGCGGCACAAATTTGTTGGAATCCCATTCTCGTTTTCAATTTGAAATTGCGCTCCGCTTTACTTAACGAATATATCGTAGCTCAATATTCTCGTCATTATTTAATGTAATTTGAACGTCAGTTGTTATTGAATAATGTCGCAACGGTCCACTTCGATACTGAAATTTGTTTGTACTCTAATGTGGCATAATAATTATATTTATTGGTAACAATAGTAGCAGTCTAATAATGAGCTATCCGTCAATCTTGGTGCTAACCTCTGTTCAACAAATCAAATGAACCAACTAATTCTGATTTTACGATTAATGATGCGTTGATTATAAATAAACAATATTGTTTGCCAACAATGTCGTACGTACGCCCAAAAGAGTTTAGTATCTAGATTATGTCACAAGCACCCATCATAATATCCTCGTCATTCTCACCCTCCCTCCCTGCCTCCCTCCCTCCTATTTGGATATAGCTTCGTCTGGATATCTAACTTTATTATAGTTACTAAGTGTAACCATGACGATGACGGTGATGATGATGATAATGATGATGATGATGATGATGATGATGATGATGATGATGATGATAATACAACAATATATTGGTCATCCAGGCGTGAAACACACGGTTGCGTGCAGTTGAATGTGGAACATAAAGCCGCGTGTGATACTGACAAGGAACACTGCCTGGCGTTTGTTTCAGATATGACATCGTCGAGGGACTACCGATTGCTGTGAAAACGTCCGTCCGCCACAATGACCCGCATCCGTCAATCTCCTCCCACGATGTTGACGTGAACACCGCGACAGAGTTTCGCGTCTTCCGACCACTGAAATCGTTTACCGTGCTCAGCCTTCGTGTCTAGAGGCAATATCTTCTAGCATTTCAGCGTCTGGGCGGACTCAGCGCAAACGCCACTGCGCACAGTTGACGTCTTCTGTAGCTCGCTGAAAGGCGCCCCCTGGTGAGCGACCCCTAGCGACTACAGGGTAACACCTGGCCGGACATCCGAGTATCGGGAGCTCTTGGATGAATGCGCGAATGAATAATTAATCTACGATGCAGCATTAAGTCGCCATGGCGTCGACGAACAAAGAGCAGACCACGATTTCCGCACACCTCAAAGAGCAGACGACAATTTCCACGCCCGTTGTTGACAGGCGTCGCTGCGACGGGGCCAAAGCGGAGCTGCTGTCGAGAAGGCCGGCCGCCATGCCCTCCGCTCGCCTGCCCGAGAGACAAGGCGTCCCGGAGGTGGCAGAGAGCGACGACAAGAAGGCGGGAAAACCGCGCGGGAAGCTGGTGCGGTTCGACCACTGCGTTGGTGGCCAGACGACGCAAAGACCCAAGCTGAAGCGGGCGGGTACGCCATATTGGGCGGCAGAGGAGACTATCACGGCCATTGATGCCGACGACGAGTCGGACGCCGTCTAGGTCTCTTACATACGTCGCGTTACTTGGCCGAGCCACATATGTCGCTGACACAAATACAGCAACAAAAACGCATTTAAATAAGCCACGTTTACATATAAATGACTATTATATGTATCATGCCAGAACCGTTTTAACAATCGGCAAGGACGTTTACTTTCTTCAAAATTGCGTTATATTTCTTACATTGATATTCTTACTTAGGGCCTATGTCTTGTGTTTGCGTTATCTTAAATGTTTTTCTCACACGAATAAAACTGTATTTGAAGAAATGTTTTGACGGCAATATATTATCTCTTCAAACAATAATCATGTTTACTTGTGTAAGTTCTGTTGCAACATGCATTTGTGCTGCGTGCACTAATGTAGCAGCAGCGTCACCATGTATCCTAGTAGTCTTGTGTTTCCTGCTATTGCAAAAATCACTTGCCTGTTCACTACGTGTTTCTTAATATGTAATCATGTTTTAATCAGTTAACATTATTCTATACATATATTTCAAAGTTAATGTGTACACTTATGTTTTAAACATTAAATGATGCTGTTGGTTTTGATTGTATTGTCTGCGAACTTAAAATATATTTACTGAACACAGTTTACGAAAATACACCTGAATTTGTAAGTGAAGCTAAGCAAAGCACCCGTGTTAGGGAAAACATAGCTAATCTCTTTTACCAATGTCGGTAAATAATGATATTTCATCAATGTGTTTGCATGTATACATGTACATATTCACACAACGGTAGGTTTTTCTAGTTATGTGTTGTCGTGTGTGTACATGTGGGTTGTATATTATTACGTTTCTTTTATCGCTTCAAGCATAATTTATGGGTGTCCACAACGAGGCTAACCTGACATGAAGTAATAGATAGATAGATAGATATTATATTATGTCAGATCAATTGTGTACGTAATAATACAGTAGATACAATATAGTAAATATACGTAATGATTGATCTTTGGAAACCGGCACTGACCACCATGACAAATGCTTACATCGGTACATGTATTACTGATGTTATATAATGATAACAGCAAATCAAGATACTAATTATAGTGATTAGGAAATAAGCATAGTGGTTAGAAAATGTTTAAACTGTTGTAACTGAACAAAAACTAACCTACCCGGCAATAACAATAATAATTAATATAATCCTAATCACTTGCTGGATAAAACGAGTAACATGTTATTAGTATAATAATAACAACAAAGTAACTATAATTTAATTTAAGTACTACATTTATAAAAGAAGTAAAAATAGAGAGTTAGTGTCATGTCAGCTGATTCTGGGTGATCTGTGGACTAAAGTCTCAATCACCCGCAGCGCCCCGTCTTCAGAAAAATGTTGCGTATAATTGGACTGAGTAAAGATACATGTGATGGGAAAGTTACAGGAGCTAGGGCAGGGGATAGCTATCTGTGACTGGACCGTTACATGCCGTGACACGTGAACATGTTGCTTACGATGGGACAGGACTCACTGTTACCTGTGGCAAACGCCAGCTGTTGAAGCTGGCATCTTCATGATGGCTGCTATATTCAGTTCTTCTACCTTAGGGTGGTGAGGTAGTAGAATAGTAGTAGTCTTTGATTTACAACACACCACAATATGCCATAACAACCTTTTCAATGTTACGTTATATTAGGAAAGGTACTTTTGGTGAAGAAGGTACCTTTGGTGGAGAAGGAGACAAATACCTATAGTGTGTAGAGAACGTATGCTTATAATGGAAGAAGGGGTAGTTACGTTTGATAGAAGTTACATGTAACGGGACAGTTACTTGTAAAAGGAAACAGGGCAATTGCCTTTGGTGGGATAATATTCACTTGCTTATGGTGGGACAGTTACCATTGGTGGTACAGCCAGAGGACAGTTAACAGTGGTGGAACAATTAACTTCGGCTGTATAATCTTCAGTCATGTCCTTGTAATTCAACGACGAGTCCATGTTCCCGTGGGTCTTCCAGTATAGAAGGTATACCCAAAATATGCATTTCGTTCCCTTTCGTGTGCACAGCGTCTATGTTGCATTCTTTGCAGCGTCTTCGCTGCGCCGATGGTCGATTTCTATGGTGACGTACACATGTCGACCATACACATACTGGTCAATTCTTTCACAGGGAAACGCAATCGTTAATGTTTCTTTTTTCAATTTGAGCATGGTTCTGTTCTGTGCTTGTGATTGTTCGAGAAGCATTGCACATTGGCTTCCCTCTCGCAGGAAAACTGCACCCAATCCACTAAAGTCTCTACACTGGTTTCCTGTCCGATATCGTATCGTATATATGAAGCAGGAATTATGGCAGGATTAGCCTCCATTACCCAGGTTCCGTGAGGTATCAGCACTTTACACGGACAACATTCAAAAGCCCGCTAGGTGACCAGAATATCTTTCCGGCGAGGTTAGGCAGCCGAACAAAAGTCGTTTCATCGAAACTAACATTTGCCAAGGATATGACACGAATTTCGCAAATTAGCCAACCATTCCAAAAATTCAGTTCAGTTGAAATGTTATAATGGCTTCTACCTTCGAATCGTCTACCCTTGGCAGGTCACCTGTGAGTAGGTGAGCAGTGAAAGGAACCTATTTGCGATTATGAAAGCAGAGGAGATGGGAACATCTTCAACTGCAAAAGCCACCATCCTCGTTATATAGCGAATAATAAGTCCCCTTAATTCGCAGTCACAGAACATCAATGAAGGGAAACTACGTTATCCACCAAGGCAACTGTCGCAACGCAAGCTTCTCAAGCAACACATTTGTGCTCACCTGGATACCTCAGCATATCTCCAAAAGGCGACCTTTACTATTTCCCACAATATACTACAGCGACGACGCGATTGGTCAAGGGTAAGCCACAACAGACTTCGTGACAAGCCGATTGCCCCAAAGAATGGAACCAATTGTACGGGGCAACAACAACAATGTGGCCTGCGTTTGAACAAAGCAAAGCAAAGCAAAGCACAAGTTCACTCAAGACCGTGCCACTTTCTCTTGTATTGTTGTTCGGAAAAGATGGTACAGTGGCGGATCAACAGAAGATTGAAGCTTCGGTGAATGCCACAACACAACGAATCCAAACTTGCAAGTACACCCACAAGTAGCATGCAAACGCTATCTCCTGTTGTGGAAAGCTAAGGCTATTCCAGACGGCACACATCCTAAAGCTAGGTTTCCATATGTACAGATGCGTTATGCGGACGCGACGTGCGGTATGCGGAAACAAATGGGTACAGTGGGAACGCATAGAAGTGATTCCATATGAATAGATGCGGTTGTGGTTTGTGGTGCGAATACGGATGCGGCAAACTGAATCAGTCGATGTGGCGATTCAAAACGTGTTCGCACACGAATCGGACAGGAAATTCCAAGGAGTGACGTCATTATAGACGTGTTTCCCCAACTTTCACAAATGGGGTACGGTATTAGCGGGAATGTAGTAGCAGTCTATATTTGTCGTCAAAGGTTTGAAACATGCCGTCATAAAAACTGCCAACATTTCATGTAGCCTAGTCGATATGTGTATGAATTTTGCAATTTATGATACAAGCATGACATTTTGCACAAAAGGTAGATCATATAAATACAAACATATATGGATATAGGGATATCTAAAATGTTGCCCTGGAAGGCGTTGGCGGCCATTTTTCAACATTGCCGCCGTAAACCTATTTTCTCATATCAGGTAAATCAGTCGCTTTGGGATCTAAACATAGGTTTTCCGGGTCAGCGATTTCAAATATATTACTTTTGATCTTCTCCGACATTCACATCCGCCATTTTTAAATATGGCACCTTCCAAAGGTAATGTTCCTTACATCTTCAGAACATTAAGGTTTTACGTGCTGCTATTTTAAATATGCTACTTTTGATCTTGTCGGGCATTCTTATCGGTCTTTTTCAAGATGGCAATTACAAATGGTGGTTATGTTCTATAATGGCTACCATCAAATGCTATTTTACTAGCTAGTCTATTCTCACGAGGGGAGTATCAAATATTGTTCCCTTCCTTGCGATTTATGAAAGTTTATGTTACTTTCAAACCGCCTAATTGTTTATTTTATATAAAGTATAACGGTGGGAGTATCATTGTTAGTTTCCATGTTTTATGACACGTTGTCAACAGAAACCCCAACACCAGAAACTGAGTACGTTGTGTGTGATAGTTTAGTATGCATGTAACACGTTTGTGTATGTCACCAGATAAGTATGTACACATTGTCCGCGACAAAAACGTCCTATCAAAAATGTGACAGTTCCTAGTTACTACATGTCCTAATGTTTATTGTGTCACACATTAGCTAGGAGCATACAGTCCACCACAGTAGCAAAGAGCAGTACATTGAAGTCCTGTCTTGAGGCATTTACATAGTCCTATGCATTCGTGCTTGCAGTGCAGCCGTTCTCGACAAGCTTGTGTCGCCTCAGGAAGAGTTGCCCAGCATATTTTCCAGCCGCCGTTTTCATTCCTGTTTCACCCCATTCACTTGGAGATGGAAGCTATGGAGCAAAGACTGATACGTCTCGGGGCTGAGTACACAGCACATCAGTGTGATTGACTTGTTTGTCGGGGGCAATGGTTGCTGCACTAGTTGCCAAAAACGAAAACAATTCGATCTTGTTGTCGTCAATGCGGAGAAACTCCTGCCAGTTCCCAGGAATTGAGCTGGATAACTCTACGCGTGAGCGGATACCTTTCTCTCTGCTTGTTTGTATTTCAGCCTTCAAGCTATCTGCGAGATATTAATGCCACACAACATTGTTGTGGTGGACACACAACTTGTTCCATCTCGTAATGACGACAGACGTTGTTCAGTGGAAATGTTGCGTGCCCTGTCATATGACACGCTCAGGCCCAGATCATATAGAGTGTCCACAAGATCACGCTTAAGAGTCTTGGCATGGATCATTAAACTTAGATGGATTGACAGTGATGTTTCCCTTATTTGGTTGTGCTTGGTAGCACAAGCAGTGGCATCTCCTCTGCAACATATCGACCAATTTCTGTGGAAGGAGGTGTTTCTTTTGCAGACTGACGGGTGAACTTCTTGGAAGCGTCTGCATTGTCCTCAATGTGAGATTTCCTCTTCTGTGCTTGCTGACGCGTTGTTTGTTGAATTTTTATCTACAAGAGTCATGCCATTTGCCTCAATGCACGCACAATCATTTGACATTGACTGTCGAAACCCATGATATTGTCAGTGATAGTCTTGCATCCTAGCGTCACGTTTTGAATACGCAGGGTAGCTAAGCACCACCGGTGTGTCCTCCTGTCACAGAACGTATTTGTTCCAATTTGTCGTCAAACATTGTATATTGGATGTTCCAGGGCCAGGCTGGCCCACCATTTTATGTACTTTGGCCATTCAGAAATTATGACAATTACACTCTTCTGTTTTGAAATAGCGTATAGAAGGCTGTACGGAATACCTGCACTACATTCTGAAGATACCTATTTATGTTAATTGTTATTGTTAATACACGCGGCATTTGTATCATCGAACAGAACACCTATTCAAAACGAAGCGCGGTTTCCTCTAATTTTGGTCATATGGCTTCCTTGCAGCCACATGAACAACTGCTAAACCTCCTACCGATCTCAACTACAATATGTGCTACCACCTATCATTATGACACACACACACACATATACACACACACACACACACACACACACACACACACACACACACACACACACACACACACAAAAAACACACACACACAAAACACACACACACACACACACGACACATACATACACACACACATATACACATACACACACACACACACACAAAAACACACACACACACACCCACATACACAAACACACACACTCACACTCACACATACACACACACACGCACACACATACATACATATACACACACAACATTGAATTTATGTTAGAAAATGTAGAATTGAACAGAGCAGTGGTTACCAAGATTTCCTCACTGTTAATCGCCGATATTTTATAATATTCTTGTGGATGTAGTTCAACTGTGGTGCGGGCTCCTATCACTTTATCCAGGGCTGCGACGGTGTGACTTCAGAGGACCTCAATTTGGAAACGTTTTAGCGCGGGTGACTGCCCAATGCATCGCTGTGTAACTCAGTTAATGTTCATTCAAATGGTTACATAAGTTAGCAGTGCAGCTAGGGCAATTTTCTCCAGTAACATGCCGGACAAACATTTGCGAAGGAGGCCTAACTGGTATTGCTGCTATGTTACTATTATCCACCTTAAACATTCATCTTGTGCACAACGCCTTATTTTGTGTGCCATAGCGGTGAAACTAAACGGAACCTCCATGGACCACAACAATGTCACAGTTAAAAATAGTTTGTTACAAAAGTATTAGAGTTAAACATTTACTTGATATTATACTTGCCCCTTTTCTATATAATTATACTTTAGACATGATTTTATGATTAAAGGGGAACTGAAACACAGCTGTAACATTCCATATACCTAAATGTATACTATATAAGTATACATTAATGGTGACAGAAGCATATTCACTTATCAGACAAACTGGGAAAAAAATTTCAGTGCCTAAATCGTCGTCATAGAACACTGCGTATCGCCATCTTTATTCCAAGCCAAGTGGTTTGATTACCTCCTATCTAGCCCATGTAAAATTTTGGTTTCTTTCGGTTTTCTTCGTTATTAGACATTTCTGCGCAAAAACAAAGATATGGTACCTTATTATACACGAAAGGGGTCCTATGTGTCAACAAATAATATTTATTTGCATTCGTAATAAAAAGGTGAAATTTTATTATTACGATTTATAACCAATGAAAATATT
>JAODUO010000544.1:0-17500 GCA_025642075.2 Ridgeia piscesae
ATCATACAACAAGAAACCGATAATTATCCATTTGGACTGGAGTGAAATGTTTGTAAGACGCAGTATTATTTTACCAATTATGTATTCAATACCACATTTACCAACATTAGGAAATTGCATGACTGAGCACTGTCAACTCTAGTGCATAAACACTAAGTGATCATGTAATCAGTTATCAAACCTTAGTTTATGTAATATGTATCACCACACAAACATACACACATCTCTATTCAATGAAGACAGCAGCTGGAGCAGCATCACCATCTATCTATCTGTGCAATAATAAAGGCAACTCAGTATCTGTCAGCTGTCAAATTAAGATCTTAGTGAGTGTATGTCATCTGCCAGAAAACTTCTGTACTCTATCCATGACCCGTTCCATCCTTACAGTCCCATTTGCTTTCTTGATAAATGTATCTAGCCTAATCCTGTCCTGGTTGTTGATATTGCCATTTCCAACACACTGCACCAAAGTAAAGGACACTGTTCACTATTACACTGTAACATATATGCTGCTTTTTTGGCGCAGTTTGGGAATGATCTTTTTTCATATAAAAACATAGTAAATTCAAACAGTCAATATTTAGCACTACGGCATGTCCTGTTTATTTATAGGGATGGAACCATGGCTCTAGCAAGAACGTCCGGCCAAGTCCTAGCGAACCCTGACAACATGGCTGTTTTCTGTTCAGGACGCAAGCAATTGGAGCTGCAGAAGACACTACAGCTGTATGTTTACCTGCAGATCCACCAGCCCATGGCAGACAGAAAGAGAGAATGGTGAATTACATCTTTGTCAGAACTCTGGCCTGGCCGCTGCCCACAATGACTGTCCATGTCGGAATTGCAGCCCTTTGGGGACAGATATGCCCAAGCTAATGAAACAAGATCTGCTTGTGTCAAGAGTCAGTTGATTTGTTCATAATCAATCCAACTGCTTATTTACAAATCAACTGATAATTTGTAAGGGCAGCAGTCAACAAGTGCTGAGTGTTATCCCATATCTTGTTCTCCGCTGAGAGCACGGAAGTTCCATCTTATGGCTGGTATACACTGGTATGACTCTCTGTACCCTTCGACCAAGCCTGCCATGGATCCACCAGGTAAAACTCTCTGTATATGGCCGACTTGGACACCTGAAATAAAATAAGGCCTAAATAAATATATCAACTATGTACAGTGGCGCAGTGGTTTAAAGCTTTGGACTCGGCTTCAGACTCTCAACTACGAGAACGAAACCATGTGGTGCTGTGTCGAACCTTGGGCAAGTCTGTTCACCCGTCATTGCTCCAATTCACTCAGCTGTGTAAACAAGTAACTGGCTATAGACGATGGTGGATATTTGTACACAAACCGTCTTGATTAATTAATTACAGCTTGGCTGGATGCTTCCCACAGTCATGAGATGGTGTTTAATTAAGTAGGTCTGCCAGGGAGTAAAGTATAAACCACTTTGACAAGGACAATGCTAAGCAGACATTGGGTCAAATACATTGACATTTATTTAAATAAAAATACTCTTGAGGGATCCAAATACTTTTTATTCCTAAACATCAATTACAGATACTTAAAAAAGTATTTAAATATTTTCAAATACAAATGTATTTGCCCCCATGTTTGAGGATTGGATACCGCACTATATAAGAACTGTGTTGACAGGTGACATATGAAAATGGAGGTAACTCAATCCATTATCATTGTAGAATACATGTTGTGTTTTTATAAAATCATTGGAACGGTTTTTTAGTTCTGACATAGTGGACAACTGGGCATGCTACTCGAAATATTCTAGAATGATCCTAAATCAGTTACTGTTAAACATTAATTGTTGGGTATATTTCTACTATAGAATAATGTGTGGTGTTTTCATTGTATGAAATATCATTTGTATTATATAAATGTTGTATCATGTTAGTTTGCTTGGTGTTCTGGTTGCTCTAATGTTATTTTCATTGTCAATAAATTGTGAGCAACACATTTCACTGTTTATAATACATGAACATATACTTACATTTTTGTTGGCAGATACATGTGAAAGTTGTCTAACCGGTTACATTTGGAAGCACTGTCTGCTCCAAACACAGAATATAAAATCCATGGCCATTTGTAATATATCATGGCACATCTGAAACAGAACCAGATGTTTAAATTAGTTTTTCATGAATTAGAAATATTAGTAGCACAATGTGGAACCTGACGGCTACTATTATGGTTACCTCGCCACTATTATGGTTACCTCGACAACAAAGTTACATTGCAATTAAGATCACCGCAGAATATACATAAATATATCCACATATGTTATAGTTTAGAATATTTGTTCTGCTAGTTGTGTTACTTTTACCCAGTTCAAATTGTTATATTTAATAGAGACATTCCACTGTACATATATTTCAGCTAAAAAACAACTATTATTCAGCATGAAGTCGATTTCATAAAGAACATGGGTGGTGATTTTCTTTTTTATTTAGCCCTCCAGAATTATGCTCCAAACTTTCCCTTTAAATATACCACGCCTATTAAAAGAACAATCAATATTGACACCACATAGTTAGATAATTAATCTTTCCCCTATATGGCTATAGTTCGATCTACTGGTGTGTTCTATTTATATCTATGATTGACACACATCTGTTTCATAGCCGCACATGTCATGCTATATCAATAATACAAAAGCATGCCACAGTCGCTACTGTTAATATAATAATGTCCAGTATTTGAAAAACAACAATTAATCTGCATTTTTGTCACAGTTGTGGACAATTTGGAAATTGATTCCTGAAAACAGTTTTAAGCTAGGGCGAAGGACCGAGCCTGTCACTCTGTGTGGGTGTCACGCTGACATAAATCGCAGAGCCATGACCCCATATGATATTTGTTTCAAATTGGGAAACCTCACGTTGTGTATAACATATCCGACACTACACCACTGACGGAGAATAATACATGGCATGGCTGTGACTAAGAAGAAACTCGCCGAATCCCGGGATCGAATGCGAGGCCATCAAAATACCTGTCAGTGTTTCGAAGTTTCAGCGAGTTTCGACCACTTGTCAATGTCGCCTCGGCTTGTTACTCGCCTCTGCATTTCGGCTTCCGGCGGGTCTTGTTTACCAGCGCGTTCAGTTCTATCTTGAAAATGTTGGCCCTTATCGTTGCAACCGAAATTCAGCTATTTCTGAACGAAAATCATGTTCGCTTCACACGCCGGGTACACGAAGCGGATGTAAACATCGCGACGCGCCACCTGGCGATTATTTTAACGGAATTTTAAATACAGATTTGCCCGCTCAATGAGCCAAGCATTTGCCGACGTCACACATCAGTCAAAATGGCGCGACTTACGAACTTTGATGGAAAAGGTGTTCAATTTTTTTAATTAATAAACCACTGACGTTAAAAATGTGATTACCGTTCAAAATAGTTTGTTTTTATTAACTCTTTCACGTGCATAGCATGTAACTTTTCCCTTTTGGTTCCCTTTAATAAGGTTGTTTTGTTTTGGTCGTAATAATCGAACTGTCCCGAAATAGCGTATTTCAGTTATATTGTCCGAAGGATTATTACAAGCAGAAGCAATGGAACATTTTGCCGGTGACAATGATCACGGAAATCATGAATTTTAATCGATTATTATGGTGGTTGCCATGGCAATAGCGGCAAGTACTTGTGTTTGGCGATCTTGACTAATAATGAAGAGTGCCAGTTTTCGCGAAGTACAACCTGTTTGGGCCAAACGTATACATGTGTTATGATTATGTGCATTTAGACAACTTGTCAGATATAAGTGCTTATCGAAACCACAACGTACAGCAATGTAAAACGCAAATCCCGTAAAAGACACATACGGCCTAACATCGTGTCTATTATCTGCACTACGTAAATCGCTATGTGTCTATGATAGTGTGATAAACTCAATATTAAATCGGACATTTAAGATAAGAAACGTATAACACAAGATATTTATGAACTGATTTTCCTAGTATTCATCAGTCGGAAGCTACAACTGTTATCCATCGTTAGAATATTATTCTTGTGTCCAGACCCCAATTAGTCTCGCTTAATCCCCAATAAGCTCCAGTCGCGCGGAGTCACGCCATGTATCGTGACCCACTTGCAAGCCCTATTAGCAACTGCCCAAGTAGCGTGTATACGTACTTGTAATCGTTGATCCCATTTACAGTCGCTGGCCCAGGGCATACTTCATCTAACAAATACTTTAAGTTGCCCAGGTTGACCAGTTACGACATGGACATTTACAAGCAATTAAATGTCCACGTCAGCTACATTTCAGTTAGCTTTGCAGCATGCTTTGTTTAGCTTTAATCATTTCGCCGAGTGCATATTTTAACGCCGGAACGTAAATCGTTCCTGTATCGGACGCGTCCCGTTACGAAAGCGAGGCACAGTTATGTTTCCATGGTAACTCCGTGACGTCATACGTGCAACGTATATCGTTATATCTAATCGAATCTTGTAAGAACATTTACCGGCATGTAAAGGTGGTGACACACGTCCGAAGAGATTCGTACGATTGACTCGGGTGATACCATGAAAATCGTACGTGAGTCGCAAAATCGGACGTAAAATCGCACGTGTGTCATGTAAATCCGAGTCACTTGTACGAGGCACTCTTACGAGTGACTCGGAGTTTACAACCAATGAGATGACAGCACTGAGTTGAACTTCGACCCTCTTAAAAATGGCAGATAATGATTTGGCAAAACTCTCACTTCAAATTTATTTTGAGCTTTACCGTGAAAAATTTGGCTATGGAATGGTGCAAACCCACGTTACAAAGACGGATGCATCGGTTACGAATAGCCTGCAAGTTCTCATTATTGACGCCCCTTGAAGCAATGTTCACAAAATGTAGGAATATATCTCAGACATTCGGTAGCAACGCCAGCATCGTTGTCGTCGACGTCGGCGTCGAATGATGACTGGATCGTTCAAACTTCAATGTCAGAGCCCTGTCAGAAGTAAGTAGAGACAGCGACATCGTGAAATAAGGATTACTCGATTAACTGTTGTTTAGTTTCCACAATATTTGTATTTTAAACATGTTAATCCATAAAACAGTGATCGTCTGAACACACGTTACCAATGAGTGAATGACACTGCCACGAACACTGCACTGCACTGCACTGCACTGCACTGCACTGCACTGCACTGCACTGCACTGCACTGCACTGCACTGCACTGCACTGCACTGCACTGCACTGCACTGCACTGCACTGCACTGCACTGCACTGCACTGCACTGCACTGAACTGAACTGAACTGAACTGAACTGAACTGAACTGAACTGAACTGACTGTGACTGCTGACTGTGACTGACTGCACTGGTGACTGTGACTGTGACTGTGACTGTGACTGTGACTGTGACTGTGACTGTGACTGTGACTGTGACTGTGACTGTGACTGTGACTGTGACTGTGAGTGGGAATACTTTTTGAATGTCTAATTAAATACAAAATATACACTCATGACCTAAAATTTGTACTAGGTAAAACTCGTCCGTAACCCTTGTTTACACCTGATAAGGAATAGCTTTACATTGTATCTGTAGCTCATGACACGAGAAAAATGTAATGATCTGTCAATTCAGATAGGACACACGGTTTTGAACATGGCGGTTTTGTGAGCTTATGATTTTGCCATAAGAAACATGTCCTAGTTCCGTAACATGGTGTTTGCTTAACCTTAACGTAACAGGTGTGACTGATTTAGTGCATAGATGTGATATGGAAAAAACTATGAATACAAATTTGTGGACACGGTCATTGGAAGGATATTTACTGCACAGTTAGTGCAGATAGGACACACGGTTTTTAACCGTGACGGTTTTGTTGTTGATATTTGTTAATCTGTCAGTCTATTTTATATAACAAACGTATTTCTCGTAGTTCGGTAACAGTCTGTTTGCATAAATTTACCCTAATAAGTGTTACACAATCATCACATGATATGTATATAATAAATACGAAATAACTCTAATAAGATCCTTATATATGTATGGGGTATGTGTTATTAATAATACAAATGTGTCCCAGAAAAAGGCTACAATGATGCATGAACGATATTATGTTCCAAATTATGGATATCTTGCATGAAGACTACATATCACTGGTTCCAAACGAAAGAGTGATATTGGTGTGAAGACTTATTTGTGTGTGGCCGCTCTTTTGAAATGTATGTTGACGAGATGATATCACATAAATAAAATAATACAACATTGTTTCAGAAGCTGGGACATTGTCTACTACTTCAGTATACCCAGTGTTTCTTTTGTCTGTAATTAGTACGGTATTGTTCAAACTAGAATTGGGATTTCACAATTGTTACTCTTAACTAAGCAGTTGCTCATTATATTTAGATTCCTTATAGTTATGGTGAACTTCACTGTGTCTAAAAGTGTGGTCCAAATTGTTTGGTATTGTGTTCATAGATGAAAGAAAATTTAATTTCATGTAAAAACATTGTCAGGGTCACACAGCTTCCTTCCATGGATTGCTATACAACAAAAGGAAATGTTTTTTCTTATATTATGAGCAACCGACCATATTGCTTTATCTGACATTTTCATATATTTAATTAATGTTTTAACACCTTATGACTAAATGATTTATGTAGATGTGTTATTTATTATTAATTGAATTTATGACTTCATAAACAGCCAAACCCTACACCTTTATGTATCTGTCCTTGAGTGCAAGATAGATTGCTGAACATGTATATAGGATTATCTTCTGGAAGTACGACAGATTCTGTACTGATACTCAAGAGATTGGTAATCGTTACATGTAGGACATATATCATGAAATAATAACTTGCATTTGTAAAATAAATTAGTGTGAACTAACATTACCAGTCACATTTATTGCAGTGGTTATATTTTATCAGGGTTGGAGGAATCCAGAGTGGACTAAGTGTTCAGTGCATTTGTTTGACATGTATTTATATACGGTCAAACATAGGTTCATACCTTGCACTATTTCGGGATGGGTCACATTCCGGAACAGATATTTGTGTGGTTGATTGGTTTTCAAATATGTATGTGCCCTGGATTCCTGTTGCAAAATTTCATGATAAATTATCATTCCTCCATAGAGTTTGTGGTAAATCAATCACTGCATTACTTGATTATTAATTTTCAGCATCAAATCCTATCACCAACCGCTTAGTTGTTTTTCTCTGAATTAGGATTCTAGTAAAGCAAAGTGAGGTGTATTCGACACTTATTATAATCATAATGTTGCTAGAATGTCAATTGCACTTCAGTTAGCCAAACTTGTGTAAACCAGTTTACAATGTTATTGTTGTGTGCATGAAATATTCAAATTGTAAACAAAACCATAAATATATACTGCTGATCATACTGATTCAAAAATTGCAACTTATTTAGCAAACACAGTGATGATAATTATACTACCCTAGCTAATCAAGGAACAGACAACCTCGTTTTAACTTAAGCCAAGATGACCATAAACCATTAATAGTATTATTAACTATTCACCCCCATACTTGCATGTACCTGTAACAACTGTTGCACACGACAAGGCCATGCAAACCTTTTATTTATCAACCAAATGTATACACAGAATATCATCCGTGTACAATAGTGAACATTTCTTTATTGACACATAGCCTGGTAATTAGTATATTCTTATCTACAAAAAAGAGTCTGTTGCCTTGCTAAACTGCCCCAGGTTGCTTGTTTGTAGGTTTGGTTGTTACCAAGTATGGGTTTACTTTTATGAATAATAAATAATCCATTTATGAAACATTACTGATACATGCCTGATGGTATATCTGATATTTCATATCAATATTTGAAGTGGTTAACAATGCTAAATCAAACATTTCATGTTAAGTACAATTAATGTCTACACCACCTACATGAAATGAAGAAAAAAAACATTTGTTCTAACCGCATTTCTGACCGTTTGACTCCACCAGGAGTGTTGGCCAGTATATCGACAAGACAAGATTCTAAAGTTCTCACAGCATTTCATTACTGTATGACATACCATGGTAGGTAGGCAATCTATGACAACAAACATGTGACTAAGCTATGTCTGAAGTATAGCAACGTGCACCAATATTCGCGTGGCCACCAGGTCCAGGCTATAAATAGACACGCCTTACCTGCGCAATCTGCAGATGGTTGCTGCTCTTTGTAGATTGCACAGGTCCAGCTAATGCGTATAAAATAAACGATAATAGCTGAAGCCAAGCCAAACATTATACCAAAGCAATCAAATCACTGAAACGTCAACATAACGTTCATACAATAAATTAGTAATATACTCGTCGCTAGAAATTGAAGAGTTACAGCAAGGCGCTCAGCAAGTGGTATTGCGTCGCGCATGGCTGTGTCTTTGTGGACGATTAACGGCGAAGAAGATATTGAAATTGCTGTGCATCCATCCGGACTTTAATTTCCTTCACCAGAGCATGGAATGCGCCGAACTGCTGGCGCCGCGGAATGCTTAGGCGAACACAACGTCTTTTCCGTTTCTTCAGCTTTTCTTTCTCTTCTTCGTCATTAATTTGCTGCATCACAGCCAATGCACCGAGCAAAATTGCATGTTCTTCTTCACTGCTGCTGCTTCAACTGTCAGCCATTGCCGTAAAGAAGCACGTGTGCGTCTGTAATGGCCTTCACATTATGACGTCATTTACGCAACTCTCCCGACTCGATTGTTTCGCCTCGACTACTTGTGTCATGTACTCGTACGAGTGACTCGTACGAGGCACTCGTACGTGTGTCACCCCCTTTAGAGTGATGCCTCGGTTAACCTTCTTGATGCTTAACATGCGAAATAGCATGGAGTATTTGTTAAGAAATCATTATTTTTTAAATCACATGATATAAGAGTCATTGCTGAAGCTATTATTGTAAGCTGGTACGTTTACATATTTACATATTTACACAACGTCACTTGTTATAATAAACTCATACTAATACAGGGTAGGTAGTTATTGACTTTGATATATACTTTCTACACATCGCTTTGTGTTGATTTGCCAGTGTTTTGCTACGTTATGTTGTTATGTCATGTATTTTTCTTTTTACTTAGGTTACGTCATATGTGGTTAGTTCGTCTACAATGTCAAACGTGTTCAATTTTGATTGAATGTAAGTATGTGGTGGAATTGGGCTTATGGCAATCATTTACTTTATAACCTCACCATCGTAGAACACAGTGGCTCATGGGTAGAGCTTCGGATTCTCTACTACGAGAATCCGGGTTCGAACCCTGTGCTACGGTGTTAAACCATTGGGCAAGTTTTTTTTCAACTAAATAGTATATAGAACTTAAAGGGCAAAAAAGGCAACGGTTTCGTGGCGTACACCTAATAGAGTTAATATAAAGTAACAATTTCCACATATACTCAATTTTTTTAACGCCAGGCGTTTACCTGAAAAATATTTTTGAACACCCAGCAATCGAAATACTATGAGCTACGCCATTGTCGACGAAGAATGACGTCAGTAAGCTGAGGCTTCTCCACAGATTAGTTATTCATAAATCCGTCTGGAGGCGCTGTGCGCAGAGAAAATAAAATGGCGTGTTTGTTATGGATTATCTAAATCGGATCATTTAACGGATGCAGAAGTATCTGGATATAGATTCCAGCCGCAAAGACAAAGGCACGTATTGGAAGATACACTAGAGGCGAGTGACCACGAAAAGAAAGACACACGGGAAGCTGAACGTACAAAAAACAAAACTAGCAGAAACGGTGTCAACTGGTGGCGGTGCCGAACCAATTTGTTGATGCGGTGACAAGTTTGTCTGCTGTCATGAAATGGCTGCAACTCGGCAACGCGCGGAGCATATTGATGAAGGTAAATATTAAGTTGTCTATTATTGTTATTGCTTAAATATTATTATCCTAAGGTCCGGACTGCGTAATGATCGTATTATTATGACAAGCGAAATATGATCGCTTAGCTTGGGCCAAGCCTTGCCGCCTTGGGCCAGCCGGGTCACCTCAGTGACCTCAGGCTCAGGCTTGCCGCATTCAACTATTAGACTAAGTATGTGTCACTTATTACGTTTTATGGTAATAACACATTTGTTAAGACTTGGTGGGGTTTATCATTTAACATAAATCGTATTGAATAGTTCCAATGAAATTAAATGAATTAGGTCCCACAATTGTGCAGGTGTGTCAATTGTGGAAACAAAATCCATACAAATGAATAGTCAATACCTTGCTGTTTTTTTGCATCGCCCAGGTGTGGACACCCATCACATTTGTAATAACAGCAACTATATTGATTCATATATCATGATCTAAATGCACCGCCTACACAGCAATGGCAGGCAGTTACCATTATTTTATTTGAACATAAACTGCAGGGTTATCTTCTCATCATTTTGCATTTTTGAGTCATATATAAACATAGATAATGAGTTTGTTTCAAAGAACCCAGAGATATTAGTGACAAGATGAATACAGGAAATGTGTCAGAATTCATGCTTTGTGAAATTATGTTCATTCAGAATAATAATCCATGTTTGCAATGATTCACATAAAACATTTCTTAATGTTCGATTTTTTATTACAGGTGGACTGCTGTGTATTACGAAAAGTCGGATTTGAAATTCTCTGCTTCGAGCAACTGGTGCTTCGGAATGTATTGGTTGCACTGAACCATATACAGATAGATAACTGGCAACTAGATCCATCAACAAACAAGTAAGTATACTGTGCATACATTATATATAATTATCTTGCAATAAACGTTAATGCATCAAATAAGCAACAATACAACATCAAACAAAGTAGCACTATAAATAAAAAATAATTGTTATCATTACTTATAGATACAACACATGGAACCAGTATGATTTTTATGTAGTGAAAATGGCAGGTATATTTGTAAACATAGTGCATAGTTCCTACTACAGCCCAAAGTATAGAATGGAACATAGAGTAAATTAGAGTGCCTAGTCTTTTCACAATAATAATCTAATTGACATTTTCTCTGGTTATCCATTATGAGATGACAACCCAAATATGTGAATGCAGGGACTGGAGTTGTCATTAGAGGTTTTAGACAAGATGTTTATGTTTGACAGCTTTCAGAATGGTTCAATCAAATTAATAAACATTTCTTGAGCTTACTAGCAATACCCTAATTCATTTTATTCAAAATTATAGAAATAGATCCTCAATGGTTTCTAATGCCACACAGCGATTTAAAAATGCATAATTATTGTCAACATTAGATGCAATATAATACTGCCACACATTTTATTTTCTTAAAAAGCACCACATGTTTGAAATGGGTGTGTCTTTAATTATATATTTTAAATTAAAAGGATCATTGATTAATTTTCATCTTATTTACAATGTCATATGTATATTTATCTGAACACGTTTATTTCAGGTTGCTCAGGTGGGCTGTCTATAGGCAGTTTACTGGTGGGTTCAATATATCAATCAATCAAGTGTATGAATTTTCACTATATAATTATCTAAAATAAAACCTAGCTTTTTTCAATTATCACTTACAGGTGACAACAGATCTTTAACCAGTGGATACCGACGTCACATCTAAAAAGCTAATAAAACATCAAAATAAACACAACTTGTTGCAGATAAAATGAGTAGTTTAAATGAAGATTTACTTTAAAACATGCATGCAGCTACTGTCCATGGATTTCAAACAATCATTGAATTCCACCAGCCATTAAACAGTCATAAATACTGCTACTCGAAGGTGAAACTAATTTTGAAAGTGGGGTGTCAAAGTGCATGCAGAAACTTGATAAAATTATGATAAATATAGTCAGATGTGTATCTCATAATTGGAAACTAACAGAAAAATGCAACTAACAAAACTTTGTAAAAACTTAATGTTTAAATAAATACTGACTGAATTTCTAGTTTTCAGCATCATAACATTTTCATTGTTTCTTAGCACATATCTGAACACACTGATCATAAGCTTTACTAGCTGTATTAATCAATGTCACCTTACTCTGACATAGCCTACATTCACATCAATGGAAATAAATGACTATGTCACTATGAGCGGTTAGTTATCTTTACTGAACTTACAAAGAAGTGCCAACGACAATCCAAGGCCACAGTCCCTCCGCCGATGACATATTATCACCCATGAGACGTGTCATGTTCAAGTTCAGTTATTCAAGTTTCTTCTAAAGGCAAAATTATTTATTCTGCATTGTACTAAATTCTGCGATGATATAAATTGTGCTATTGTCCTAGCTTGGTTCAAGTATATCTTAGTCTTTACACATGTGGACGTGATACCGTAAAAACAGATTAGCTGTCATCGACGGACATCGGCATCGGGCATCGTCAACACATCGATGATCGAGCATTCGGCATCGTCAATCGATAGCCGGTCTATGGAGGTCAAAACTACTTTTAACAGCATAAAAACGTTACATGTGCTTGACGTCTGTAAAAAACACAATTAAATACAAACGTTATAACACAGAAAAAATAGTACATCATACTAACCTTCTTGCGATCTGATCATTGATGTCTCGGCCAGCTTGATATATGCGTTGCTTCGACGTTTAGTCTTTAGGTCCATCCATGGCTAAATATTGTCAGCACTGCCCCGGGTTTAAATTAAGAAGACGACGGTCGGCGACGTTTTGTTGGATCTTGTTCCATCAACTGGTGATATATGTCTACTTCATAATTACTTGTTGACCACAGATTTAGGTCTAAGCAGCTGCTACATCGCCAACTAAACGAAGACTCGAAGCCTACTGACGTCACAGGAAGCTGACCGGCCTCAGCAGAGATTTAGAATGCCGCGCGCTTATAGGCCAGGCCAAGCCAAACGAATACGTCACCGGTTAAGATGGTGGTGTCTAGGCCATCATGGATTTCGTTAGATTTTTAGACTTTAAGGTCACATTCTGAGTAAACCACTGACGTTAAAAAATTGAGTATATGTGGAAATTGTTAGTTTGTATAAACTCTATTAAGTGTATGATACGAAACCGTTGCCTTTTTTTGCCCTTTAAAAACCCTTGTTGCCATTTTTTATTTGGTCCCATTGTGATTTAGCGGCCATTTCTAAAATGGTTTATTTTATTTTAAAATGGCCGCCAAATTTTATTTCGCCGTACATTAATAACTGTTTCATCTAGAGAAATAATTATGGTGCATGGATATATGTTCTATGGAACAAGGATTTAAAATAATTTTTTTTGAATTTTCCGGCTTTTGCGTCCGCCATTTTTAAAGATGGCGGTCGTCAATACAAATGTCGCAATATCTCAAAAATTACATCACATTGAGCAGTAATGTTGATGACATTGTATAGCTTTGTGGATAGCGATATACACCAATATACATTTGACATTCACTTACATTCATATATGCGCCATGTTTAAAGATGGCGTCCGGCTTAGCCATTTATCCTTATGTAACAGGCAGGGTTACTGACTAAATTATTAATTATCCCATTAAAACTTAACTAATCTTTTTTAATCTTTTGTCCGTTTTACTTTACTATTCCTATAAACCCCATTAGTATCTATAGGCTGGGAGAGCCAAATAGCCACTCCCCCTTGTTTACCCTGTGGTGCCCCGTGTCATGTGACAGCCAATGCAGCAGGGTTATATCCAGTTTCCACTGGGGAGCAAGCACTGAAGATGTAATAACAGACTCTGTGTGTTTTACTGTGTTTTGGGCACTCTCTTCACCTCCTTAATGAAAGAAACGGAACATGAAAGGTAGGTGGATTGATCTAGGAGATGCTTACAGCTGTTCTCATGCATTTATTCACTATTATTTATAGGCAAATTGACATTTAACTATGGTAAAGACTGTTACTTGAATTTGTTGACAGTGGATGCGGAATTTCCTCAGCACTGGTATACAGATGTGTATTAGAACAAGTTGAATTATGTTGTGAGAAACAAATCGTTACACCATTATATGGCTACTAGATTATCTGTTAACGACATTGAGTCTTAATACTCAATAGGAGATGCTGGGTTGAAATGTTCCCCACGGAGATGTTAGCAGACAGTAGTCTGGGTTGATGGGTGTTGTGTAGCGGGGTCAATTTACAGACAGTCCCTGCACAGTGGGGTATGGTCATTAATATCCCGTTGACCTTCAGTGGACTTTGGACCGACTGCCCACTGGATTGAGTAAGATAGCTGGCTAGTCTAATGAGAGAGAGAGAGAGAGAGAGAGAGAGAGAGAGAGAGAGAGAGAGAGAGAGAGAGAGAGAAAGAGAGAGAGAGAGAGAAGAGAGAGAGAGGCTATTAACTGTGTATTTTATTTGATTATGCTAGATATGCATGAGTTTATGTTCAATAAGTATTGTTGTAATCACTAAGTTGTTCTAACTAGTTACACTTGTAGTGCGAGGCTACACAAGCCAGAGTGTATGTGACACTTAGTAGATCTGTCATCTGCAGAGCTTGTATGAATGCACATAGTGTTAACAGAGTGCTATCTTATCGCATTAATTATTGTTTATAGATTAATTATGTTAGCAGACATAAGATATCTAGTTAGACATGATTAGTTATTAATTTACAGCTGATAATTGGTTGTAAATGGGGTAATGATAGACTTGTTATACTTGGTACCATGCTTGGCAGTAGGACTGTTGCTTACTTGTTTACAGACAGCAAAGACATGTAGCATAGGTGTACATGTACTGAGCCGGTGCTCAGCTGCAGTAGCTTCTGCAATTTCCTAGTTGGGGTGAGCACACATGATTGCATGCATGAATGTCATAATGTATTATTAATTGGTTAGGAACAATTACATGCTTTGTCATATGTTATGGAATTAATTTTAAGACGATACATATTGCTTGTGTTAGTATTATTTGTAATTCATAAGTATTGATTATACCTTATGCATGGAAGGATATAATGTAGTAACATATAAATTTAATTGTAGATGTATTATTAACTGAGTATTTACTTTCGATATATGTACGACATAATTAATTGGATTTATTACTGTGTTGATGTTACTTAGGATGCATTCGTTTCACAACATGGGAGAGCGGTGTTTACATTAATATACATCTGTGTTTATTGATGATAAGTCCGTCAAGGAGTTTTGCAGAGTTGATGTCTATTTACAAATATCACAGGATCTATCCTGCTATTTGGTATCTGAGATGATCTACAGGCAATTTACCTATATCAATATTATGCAATGAATATTGTATTTCCTGCTATTCCTGAATGATCTTATGTTACCTTGTAACACATGTAGTAATGATATTTTTTATGTTTACAGGTTTTTTTGTTTTAGTTTTTTTTTTCGTTCTTATAATCCGTATTATTCGAACACACCACAATAAATGGTACAAGCAGTTACCGTGTTCTGTCTTCAATGATAAATCCCCGTCTACACATATATTAAGAACTACGTAATCTAGAGCCATAAAATTGATGCCAAGATGTAAGGTTTTTAGATATGATTATTTAGACTGTATTACTGTTAACCTTTATTGACTTTCTGATATCCGCTATTTTGTAATATACGCCATTTTTGAAGATGGCGCCCGACAAAATGTCTAAAAGTATTATATCCATAGCTTAAGAACTACGTTGCTTAGAGACCATAGGTTGATGTCAAAATACAACATTTTTGAAGTAATTATGTGTTGTATTACTTTTGAACTATCCGTCATTCTAAAAGATGGCCCCATCAAACAGTATTATTTCTGTATCTTAAGAGAGCCTGTCATCCCGTATGATCTACGTATCGTCGAACCTTGAAGCTGATGTGGAAATATAGATGTTTGGAGGCAACGATTTAACGATGGCTCTTAGATATTCTGTAAAACGGACAGAGTTGGCCAATTCAAACATTCTTTATTGATTACAAAATTATGCCATAGCATATTGAAAACTCCCAATATTCATCCACCCCCACCCCACCCCATCCAATATCCATTGCATTTGCACGGCATTGTGAACGCATGTTGGCTTTTACGCATGAAAGCTGTCTTCCACAAACTTTCACCTGTCTTCTGGAAACTTTCATAAACCTTTTCACTTGCAATCATATGTTAATCACTAGGGTGACAAGGGACTAAGGAAATCTTGCTGACGTGGAGTGTAAACTGCAAAGTAGATGGAATAGAAAGATGGCTCAGAAACTGAGATTCTGAAGGCAACATCACTATCTTTCCCAAGGATGCTAGCTATAACACAGAAGATTTGACTTGAAAGCAATAATTGACACTCTCGAGTTTGCATACAGCAACTGGGTGTTGATGGAACCAAATAAATCGAGCCATCTAACCAATGACAAAGTAACAGTTGCTGGAGAATATTATGCAGGACAAAAGTGGCACATAAGCTATTATATAAATCCACCCAATAGAGATGCTGTCTCATAGTCGATGGAATTACAGCCTTGCAGGGTGTTGGTGGCTGTCAAGAACTTCAGTAACTACAAAGACGATGACGAATCATATGTTAAGCTCATCCAATCAAAAGCTCGAGGTCATGACCAAGTGAAGGTTATCTTTGATAGTTATACGAAAGTATCATCACTGAAGGAATTAACACCGAGGCAATTCCAAGGGAAATCGATCCAACATAGTAGATGATTCAACGTGCATCAGACTTCTATGCCTGGTTCAAAATGTCTTCGACACGAGAACTGCTGAGAACCTAGTGACCGTAAAACGCAATGATGCCAAGACAATCTCCGACTGCCCTTTGTCTACAGGTGTGAGCATACCCAAAGAAGCAAACAGTCGCATGATTCAACATATTGTGGAAGTTGCAGAAACATATTAATTCTACCTATACTCCCAACACACTGATGTCGTGCTCTTGGCTATTCGCTGGGAGCCACAATTGTGTACCAGCTTCATAGCATTTCTTCCGTCTTCCGAACTGTATTTGCTGCACTGGCTGGATTTGCAGGACCAGAGCAGTCCATTGAAGTGGTCAAGGCCTGTGAAGAGTTCTTGTGCACACTATTATGTCCTGAATGGCTCTACATTACCCATGTGAAAAAGGTATGGTGGTACTTTTCAAATTACTTAGACATGAACAAGGATTCAACAAATTCCCACGTACCCATGGTGCATGGTTGGAACATACAAGGCGAGCATATTGGCAGGCGAATGTTTGATCACGGGATGTAGTCTTAGACCCAATCATCCCAAATCTGTGGAGCCTGGATAGCACCAGCATGGTGGCCGTTTGTTGTCAGTGCAATCAAAGGAAACACCAGCTCCAGAATTCCGGACTGGTTCAGTTTTGCAGCTGACGCAGTGCAGCTGTGCGGTAAAAAAATCTTTCTAATTTTGATGTATGTCCATGATCATCAAGTGTGGCTACATGACAGGTTGCACAGGGCATCCTGGGAAAAAGTACTGATGTTGCCTTCAGAATCTCAGTTTCTGAGCCATCTTTCTACGCCATCTACTTTGCAGTTACATTCCACGACAGCCAGATTTCCTTTGTCCTTTGTCACGCTAGTGAATAGGTTT
>JAODUO010000544.1:22500-27500 GCA_025642075.2 Ridgeia piscesae
GCGATATTTTCAAGATGATAAATGCCATCGAATTGTTGTTTTACACGTGCATAATCTAAGCGCAATTGTTCAACAACATTTCATATAAATAATTATACTCGTATCCCGATCGCTCGTTGGCGCTTCTTGGTCTCCAGTACGATTACCAGTCTACTCGATGACTCTCGTAACTCGTGTGACAAGTAATAGTTGTTTATTTTGCCGAAACTCTATTTTTGCTTCTGGTGTATATATATATATATATATATATATATATATATATATATATGTTCTGATCAAAATCTACGCGTTCTACATTGTTTTCACAATCGAACTGTGTTTCACCGAGTTAAACGAAAAAAGGCGTTATCATTTATGTTCACAGAAAGAACGGTAAACATGTGAGGCTTGAACCAATGACACTTGAACCAGTAATGCTTGAAGCCATGAAAAATGTCATGTTTTTGTAAACAAATGCTCACGTTGGTGCTTTCTCGCCAAGCCTATCTCCAAGGTGTAATCGGATATGTTGGATCCAAGGCGGAATTTATCATAGATGATGAAACGTTTGAGGTTAGTAGGGAGCACGAGTGTCACTTTCAGTTGGTACGACCTTGCCGCCGTCATCTTGTAAACGATCTCGTTGCCTGCACAGACACAGTGAAGACAGTGAGGCATTGGTTGCTAAAACATTGTTGCAAGAGTCAGTGAAACATAATGCACTTCTGATCATAGCTATGAAGTTAGACGTGTTTGACATGTGCACAATAGCTGATCATTCTTTTCTTTTAACTCGAGTGAACCCTTGTGTTGCGATTAAACACATGCGCGAGCAAGCACGCAAATAAGGAAACATACATGCGCATACAACACACACACGTACGCATACGCATACACACGCTTACTCACACGCTCACAAACACACAAACACACACACACACACACACACACACACACACACGCACACACACACGCACACACGCACAACCACACACACACGCACGCACGCACGCGTGTGTGTGTGTCTCTGTGTGTGCTGCGTGCGTGCGTGCGTGCGTGCGTGCGTGCGTGCGTGCGTGTGTTCTTGGTTCTTGGGCATAATAGCCGGAAATGAAAACCCAATTACGTAGATGGTGTTGAACGAATCCACGTTCGGTACCTATTTTAGAATTGGCAGTAGAACAGTGGAGGCGGCATGCTCACCGAGGTGAAGGGTTGAAAAATGTTCAGTGTTTTATTGGATAATTTAGACCCACGCTGTGTATCTTACCAAACCAGAATTCGCCGTTCACATTTCCGAAGCCCGCCTCGTATTCTTTCCACGTGCGGTCAAAATCTTCTGTGCCATCTTTACGATGCATGATAACCTGTCCAAAACAGATAACGTAGATGTATGTGAGTGTGTGTGTGTGTGTGTGTGTGTGTGTGTGTGTGTGTGTGTGTGGTGCGTGCCGGCGTGCGTGCGTGCGTGCGCGCACACCTGTGTTTGGATGTGTGCGCGCGTGCTTACTAATATTTTTTTACAGATGAAACCGTTCAAATATTGGATTTCTCTGGGATTGGTAGATGGAAGAGAAAACCCCTGAAATTGGCTACAGCCCTTTTGCATTCAATGACAGTTCTGGGGGTTGATACATTTCCGAAAAAAGCTACAATGCTTGTTTAGAGAGTTGTATTTTAGGCGCAAGCATATTTTTCATATGTGATGACATTTGATGATGATGCTTCCATTTTAAGCGTAAATGCTGACTGGCAATTGCCGTAAAACGGTATAATACAAAATTGACCTCGCTCATTTAAAACAGGGTGATTTCTAAAAGTGACACTGGCTCATGTTTCTCCCTTGTTACTCAACAGGGACGAGCCTCGATGTCTCAACTACACATGGCTTGGTGAGATCCGCTCCCATTGTACGGGTCTGTATACGTATAGTCAGTTTGATGCGTTCTTAAACGTCTTGACAACATATTCTTGCATGAGATGTCGGCGTCAACATGCATGGAAGGCATGTGACCAAGCGTTGTACCGTCTTTACAAAAACAAGGTGAACCGTCTAGGAAAGTCATTGAAACAAAAATACTATGATAAACATATCAACGGATTAAAGACATCCAATCCACGCAATTGGTGGAAGGGCATGAAAGAACTTCTTGGATGTCAACAAACTAGCAGCGACCCCCCTTTGCTTCACCTCGCCAATCAAGTGTGTGGCGGTAATCTTCTGGAACTCAGCCAACGAATAAACAATTTCTTTACATTAGTGGGTAATCACCTACCTGCCCTGAGTGCTAACAATGACTACATACAGCTCGAAATACCATGTGTGCCATCTAAATATGTTATCCCAGTTGAGAAGGTGGAAAAGCAGTTACGCAAACTAGACACGAGTAAAGCACCGGGCCCGGACTGTGTACCAAGCTGGGTCCTTAAAGAGTTCTCTCAATTGCTTGCCGGCCCAGTTGCCGCAATCTACAACAGCTCACTTCGAGAGGAGCATGTTCCCCGTATCTGGCGTGCTGCATACGTCAGCCCCCTTCCGAAAAAGAAACCGCCAGAAAATATCGAAACAGACCTTAGACCAATCTCATTGACGGCTGTGCTGTGTAAACAAATGGAAGAGTTTGTTGTTAAATGGGTCTGGGACATCGTTAAAGACAGAGTTGACCCAAACCAATACGGCTCCATTAAGAAGTCATCCACTACACATGCCCTCGTTGACCTGTTACATCAGTGTTATACAAGCACAGATGCATCGAAACAGTATGCCAGGATACTATTGCTTGACTTCTCTAAGGCATTTGACCTAATCAATCATACCATTCTTCTTCAAAAACTTGCAAGTTTTGGTCTCCCGAATATTTTTATGAAGTGGGTCGCCAGTTCCTTACCGAAATAACCCAACAAGTTAAGCTGTGCAAGACACAATCCGACTGGAATTACATCCATGGAGGAGTGCCACAAGGCACAAAGCTAGGCCCCGTACTTTTCGTCCTCATGATAAATGATCTACAAACAAAGTGCGACTCCTACATATATGTTGATGACACGTGCATCGTTTATACTGGATCAGACTCCCAAGCGCCAAATCTCCAGGAAGCAGCCGATGCAGCGTATCTGTGGACAATCCAAAATGACATGAAAATCAACAAACGTAAGACAAAAGAGCTTGTTATTGATTTCTCTAAAACAAGGACAAACTTCCCAACCATACGCATCGACGGAACAGACACTCAGCGAGTAACCGAGGCGAAGATACTTGGCATTACCATCACCAGCAACCTGACCTGGGACGTACACGTTGATGAAATAACACGAAATGCAGGCAAGAGGCTGTTTCTACTGCTATAACTCAAACGATCAGGCATTCCCGCCGAAGACCTTCTGACGGTATATACAACGGTGGTCCGGCCTACTCTGGAATACGCATGTCCAGCATGGTCGACCTCACTCACATTGGGTCTCCAACGTGATATGGAGCGTGTACAAAGACGTGCTATGAACATCATATACACGAACACTCCCTTATATCCAAGCATTAGCGAATGCACAGCTGACTTCTCTGAAACAAAGACGTGCGCAGTTATGTGAACATTTCTTCACACAAATCGAACAACCGCAGCACAAACTGCATAAACTACTACCAAAACCAAGGACTACAACACACAATACACGATGCCGTACTCGATACTCCTTACCCAGAGTAAAAACCAACCGGACCAAGAACTGTTTCATTAACTGGTGTCTGTTCAACCAAAAGAACTCACAGTGACTCTTAACAAACTTTCGTGCATACTGATATGGATATGTGTAAAATATTGTAAAGCCTTAATTTAGTTTTTAGATCTATTTATTTTAATGTTTTAAACTATTTTTATAAGTTTAGTAAAATACATTGACTTGTCGGCGCAACATTTTAACATAAAATAGTTTTTAATGTCTTAAATTATTTTAATTAGTTTTATAGATACATATCGTATATTCTCTACATTATAATTTATATTTACGCTAATGTCTTAAATTACATATTATTTGAATCTATTTTAACAAATATACTTTGCATGTTTTATGTACCCATTTCAATCTTTTTGATTGCCCAGAGAGAGTGAAATAAACTATTATTATTATTATTATTATTTTCAAAAAAATATGTGAGCGCTTTCGTTCGTACGTACGTCTATGCGTGCGTGCGTGCGTGCGTGCGTGCGTGCGTATAGGTAATTGTTTTAGGTATATGACCTGCTGTTGAATGGAGCCCATTACACCGCCTGTGGCAACTACACCGAGTTACACACAGCTGATGGTCCCCGAGTAGAGACTGACCGTCCATCCGCCCGAGGCAGTCTCGCCGAGACTGTCCTGGTCTAGGTCGCACCAGACGTCCACCCACCGGTAGTCGGAGCGGACGTAGATGGAGTAGACCCCGGACTGCCAGAAGCCGTCGTCAGCCAGGTCGGCGCAGTCCCGCGGCAGCCTCAAGACGCGGGGCGCCAACAGCGGCACACGCAGAGGTAGAGCTACAGACGCAAGGGGCTTTATAAATATAAAACGAATCCAATAATACAAACACGGGTGTGGTCGATGACAATCACCCGCCCATCCGCTTTTACGGATGTTGGGATGTGACGTCATAGCTGGTAAACTCATTAAGTCTGAAAAAGCCGTGTTTAATATAACATTTTAAACATATAGATATTTTTATGTATTTTAAACACACTCAAATGTTACATATAATAGTATACTTCATGTATATGCAACAAAATAAATGTATCTAATGCCTTGTTGTTATTCCCTTTAATCCAAGAAAACTCTGCTGTGGTATGTTGATAAGTATGTAGCCAAGAATCGTGATGTTTCTATGTCATCACAAGTCGTAGTTGATAAAATAATACCACTGTATATAAGACCGAGTGGGGCCAATTATTTGAAAATAATAGTTAGAATAAAAAAAATATTATATTGAATTGAAAACAATTATTATACAACAAAACGTAACCACACATTTACACGAGCAGCTAATAGTG
>JAODUO010000544.1:32500-95000 GCA_025642075.2 Ridgeia piscesae
GAAGACTTGCTGAGTACAAGAAGACTTGCCTGAGTACAAGAATACTTGCTGAGAACAAGAAGACTTGCCTGAGTACAAGAAGACTTGTCAGAGTACAAGAAGACTTGCCTGAGTACAAGAAGACTTGCCTGAGTACAAGAATACTTGCCTGAGTACAAGAAGACTTGCCTGAGTACAAGAATACTTTCTGAGTACAAGAAGACTTGCCTGAGTACAAGAATACTTGCTGAGTACAAGAAGACTCGCCTGAGTACAAGAAGACTTGTCTGAGTACAAGAAGACTTGCTGAGTACAAGAAGACTTGTCTGAGTACAAGAAGACTTGCCTTAGTACAAGAAGACTTGCCTGAGTACAAGAAGACTTGCATGAGTACAAGAAGACTTGTCTGAGTACAAAAAGACTTGTCTGAGCACAAGAAGATTTGTCTGAGTACAAGAAGACTTGCCTGAGTACAAGAAGACTTGCATGAGTACAAGAAGACATGTCTGAGTACAAGAAGCCTTGTCTGAGTAAAGGAAGACTTGTCTGAGAATAAATAGCGATGCATACTTGAGTACAAGAAATCTTGCCTGCGCACAGGGAGACCTGCCTGAGTAAAGGTAGCCGATCACGACAATTTCGCAGACTGTCATCTTGGACTTGGAGTTGATGACGGCGACCGTGCGGCCGACGAGTGGCTGCACACAGCGTATGGTAGCGGACCCTTGGACAGGCACCGGCCGCAAGTTACGGCCGCACAACGCGTACGTCGACTTCACAAACACGCCGCGGTGAGACACACTGGACACGCCCACGAGGAAGACCTTCAACTGCTCCGAGGCTACAATACAACGGACGTATTCAGGCTCGTAGATAAAACAGGCGTGATACGGGCGCGCACACAGCTCCGTCACCGCTCCGGGTACCCACCCTGTTTACCCAGCTGAGGGAACAATTCGAAGGAACGGAATTCGAGTTGATTCGATTTGAGGTCTCAACGGAGGTGGAGTTAGAACGTGTTTGGGGTCATCAACGGAGGTGGAGTTAGAACGGGTTTTGGGTCTTCAACGGAGGTCTAGTTAGATCGTGTTTGGGGTCATCAACGAAGGTCGAGTAAGAACGTGTTTGGAGACATCAACGGAGGTGGAGTTAGAACGTGTTTGGGGTCATCAACGGAGGTGGAGTTAGAACGTGTTTGGGGTCATCAACGGAGGTGGGGTTAGAGCGTGTTTGGAGTCATCAACGGAGGTGGAGTTAGAACGTGTTTGGGGTCATCAACGGAGGTGGGGTTAGAGCGTGTTTGGAGTCATCAACGGAGGTGGAGTTAGAACGTGTTTGGGGTCATCAACGGAGGTGGGGTTAGATCGTGTTTGGAGTCATCAATGGAGGTGGAGTTAGAAGGTGTTTGGAGTCATCAACGGAGGTGGAGATAGAACGTGTTTGGGGTCATCAACGGAGGTCTAGTTAGATCGTGTTTGAGGTCATCAACGGGGGTTGGAGTTATAACGTGTTTGGGGTCATCAACGGAGGTGGAGTTAGAACGTGTTTGGGGTCATCAACGGAGGTGGAGTTAGATTTGTGTTTGGAGCCATCAACGGAAGTGGATTTAGAACGTGTTTGGGATCATCAACGGAGGTGGAGTTAGATTTGTGTTTGGGGTCATCAACGGAGGTGGAGTTAGATTTGTGTTTGGAGTCATCAACGGAGGTGGGGTTAAAACGTGTTTGTGGTCATCAACGGAGGTGGAATTAGAGCGTGTTTGGAGTCATCAACGGAGGTGGAGTTAGAGCGTGTTTGGGGTTAGCAACGGATGTGGAGTTAGAACGTGTTTGGGGGTCATCAACGAGGATGCAGTTGGATGTATCGATAAAGAGAGGTTCTGGTAGAGGTATCAAGGGAAGAAAAAGATCTCCCAAATGTGTAGGTGCGTGTGCGAGAGTGCATGTGTGCGTAAACGTATGCATTTAAATAAACAGGAGCCGTTCGAAAATAATGACACAATGTCTACCGAATGACCCAACAATGTTCACCGGGTGACTTAGCGGCGTTGACTGGGTGAACAGTGTTCATGGGTTGACCCAAAAGTGGCTACCTTTGTCGCTGCTGAAGACGGTCACTTCGAGCACAACGTGTTTCTGGTTCAAGTTGACAAACCACTTGGCGACACCACCGGCTGTCGACTGACTGGCGCAGCTGCGCCCCCTGGTCGTGGGGTCCGTGTCACCGTCAACCACCCTCCTGGCCGTCGCCCCAGTTTTCTGCACCGCATTCCTTCCTGAAGCGACGTTCCCTATAAAAAAAGTGTGCTCCTTCAGGATACATACCAACACATGGGTACTTAGTAGACATTGAACATAATTTCGTTTAATTTCGTGAGAAATATTGCGTGTTGACGACGTGTTCATGTTGTATCGTGTCGAAAGTAAAATATTGACACTATTTACGATGTATAGCACCGGATAGTATTTAATTCTTTGGAGAGTTAAATTTTGAAATATCTAAGGCTCTTAAAAGTTAAACAGCAAACTTATTTCCTCAACAAGTGCCACTTCAAACACTAGATTTTCATGCCACGTTTTGCTGGAGAGGCAGGTTAACATAATATATTTTGGGTCGGTTGTTACATCCCGTTCATGTGTGAGCAATAACATTTCGGAAATTAGAAACTCTTATCGATCAATTTCATTCTCTGGACATCTATTATTTACGTGTTATTTAGCGGAAACCGGCCATGTTTCACACATAATACGTGATTTAGACACCAATTTGCATAACGTAAAACGTTTGGTATCGCGGCATTTCATTTAGCCGCTGGCAATGTCTTATCTATTGACGAGCGCGCCACCAGACACGCTTCATAACCAATTCGCCTGTTTTTCAGGGCGATTTAAAATGGTAAAACATGAAAATGCGTGCGTGTGTGTGTGTGTGTGTGTGTGTGTGTGTGTGTGTGTGTGTGTGTGTGTGTGTGTGTGTGTGTGTGTGGTGTGTGTGTGATGCGTGCGTGCGTGCGTATGTGCGTGCGTGATGTGGTGTGACGGTCACCTACCTATTTGGCAGGCGGGTCCGTGCCACGGGAATCGACTCGGCCTTCCCTGACTACACCGGCCACCCCTCAGACACGCGCCCGTCTGTCGGTCACAGCCGTTGGTGCAGCGACACTCGTAGACACACAGCGGCTCGTCTCCAAACACACACGGCCCTGCACAAATAGCGCAATCCAACCTGTCACCTAATAGCGCAGGATTCGTAATATATTTAACGCTGCAGATATGTTATAATTGGTAACGTTGATAACATGTTCTACGTGTAGGGAGAGAACAAATGACGTCAGGGGAGCTTAGAGCCACCCCCCGTAACCTACAGGTAACCCACATTTATTCAAACGTCTGTCGACATGTTTTCACAAAGAAGAGCCTGAATAGGCCCATCATATATTCATGTCAATTAATAACTCACCTTATCTGTTAAGCTCATTTATATGTTCTTAATGTAAGAGTGTCGTTGTTGCTCAAGGGGCCGCCTGCTTTCACTTCTTATTGATAAGTAACCTCACTCTCATCCAAGTTGTCCCACTACAATCAAAATACGTACTGTGGCTGTGAAGTTGTTTCAGCAAAGAGATGATATTCTCATTCTGCTCAGCTGTGTGTCTGCCTTTTTCTACCGATGCCGAATCTTGTGTCATGACAGACTTCGCGACCTGTTCGAGCAGCTTGTCCGGTTCAAAGGGGCCGCAGTAGTGTGTATCGCAGAAGTCGGCCACTGTGTCCTTCAGGCCGATGCACCACATGTAGATGATCGCCCAGGCCACGGCCCGGCGGCCGTTCGCTGTAGTCGTCATCCCCAATGCAGCAGGCGATTGTAAGGCACACACGCGGACGAGACTACGATAGAATCGCGCCTACCATTTCGGCAAACCTGCTGCCAAGCTAGTACACACACTTAGCCGCTAGGGACGATTTGAAGAGTAACGGCGCTTTGCGCGTGCGCTCTGTTCCAGTCGACGTTAGACGTAGACATACGTACGTTGTACGTACGACATCTGGTGGCCCAGTGCTACATCGTGTTCTTACTGGCCGACCGAACGTTTTGAAGTTGTGGTTTGACATGTGAGGACCAGTTGCAACACAAACAAGTTATTGAACTAATATTGAAAACTTACCAAGAAAACCCTCAACAGTGGTCGGCATATAAAACACACACAACAATTACATAATATACAGTGGTGAAAGTTGACAATTGTCAATGCAAATGTTTTTCACACAGAACTCGTCCCGCCATTCCCACAGCAACGATAGGCCAAATAGACCCAGAGTGATGTGTTGGTTGAACTTGGTTCGAGCGCAAAATCTCCTACAGTCTGAACGTCCTTGCTTTTCAGTGACGCAAACTCGGTATGCCGACGAAATCCACGACAGCGGTCAACTCTTGCTCGATCGACAATAGTGCTTGACTGGTTATTCACTCTTGGCCCTTAATGGGTTTTAGCTTTGAGAAGCTTCTCTCACACGAGGCCACGCTCACGCACATGATGAGAAACGTCCTTAGACACAAGAACAGGTTCGAGAACGATGAATCGTGTCCCATTTCACTACCCATGTAAGGAGATCGGGACTGGGTGCATTCCAAGTTCTAGTTCTCCTGTTTGCTGTTCGTAACTATGGAGGTGACGTCGCCCAGGACGTGTCTCCCCTTTCATCCCTTCAGTGGCGATGTCGACATAGCAGCGAGTGACTTGATAGATGGCCTATAGCAAAGATTTCACTTGCAGATTGAACAGTTCGACCCACGTAGGGGAGGAGGGTGACATAGTTAAAATAAGATAACTTGCAGTGTCCCCCTCGCGCCGGCCTGTTGACAATTTCTCTGGACAACCCAACCGGTGACATCCTACATTAATGGCAATTAATATATTCAAGTATTATTACTTAATTAAAGGGAAACAAAAGTCAACGCTTCGGTGATATGGGACTAATAGAGTTAATAAAAAGTAACAACTTCCAACAACAATCATTTTTTTAACGTCTGCAGTTTAACAGAAAAAATTAGAACACAGCAATCGATAGTCTATGGCCATTTTAGAAGTAAAATGCCGTAGCAATGTCGATTTGGTAAGCGTGAACTGTGCTTAGGGGAGACCGGGGCTAGTTGAAACACGGGTAAGTTGTAACAGAGGGCTTCCAGACAAAACTGCTAATGCAAATTATTCTGCAAGACGATTGCATGTTCATCAATAGATTTGAGCATATCATGTCGACACGTAAAAAGAAAAGAGGTACTACCGTAACTGGGTAACACTTTAGGACACCTCATATCACTTATTATGCCACAAATATGTAATAAGCCAGACATTTAATTATGCGCCAATTATCTGCGAGGGATATGTGGGGACCCTTTGGCATGACAAAAGTTTCGACCGGTTAAGAAACTCACCCGCAATCCTGAAATGTGTTATTTTTGTTACAAGTTACCCCATACCAGGGTAACTTGTAATACTGTAGGACACCTCATATAACTCATTATGCCACAAATATGTAATAAACCAGGCAATTTAATTAATATCTTCGGGATATATATGGGGAACCTTTGGCATGACAAAAGTTTCGATCGGTTAAGAAACCAACCCGCAATCCTGAAATGTATAGTTTTTGTTATAACTAGCCCCGGTCTTCCCTGCTATTTTTTACTTTCTGACCTAACCACGAAAACGGCCACCACCAGCCGCCAAACTTCTCTTCACATATATTACATACATATACATACACTACGTTACAAGAACAATTACTTGCGTTCCTTTAACGAAGAAAATTGACAAAACAAACGCGCAAATTTCGACAACATCTCGACATCTTCGACGGCGGCTACACGCAGCTCAGCGGATACATGCAGTAAATGGCTATAATATAAGTTAACTTGACATACAATACCGTCAGACGACGCGTTTGTACGCGCGAATATTTATTAATGATAAATAATAATAATGTATTATTATCATCACTATGATCTGCAGAAATTATAAGTATAATAATATTATTATTATTATATTTCATATAGCCCTAGCGCCACATCCATAATTTTTGTGGCCCTTTACAACATACTGCTATTAAAAATGGAAACAAAAGTCAACGCTTCGGTGATACGGGCCTAATAGAATTAATAAAAAGTAACAACTTCCAACAACAATCATATTTTGTAACGTCATCGGGTTATCAGAACAAAAATGTACAACACATAGCTATCAAAATCTATGGATTGTGCCATTTTAGAAACAGGAAATGACGCAGCAGTGTCGACTTGGTCGGCATGAGCTGTGCATACTTTATTTTATTTTTTAACCCAATCATGTATTTATATTTATGAAGTTTACTTACTGCATTCGCACGCGCGATTTAATATAACTAATTATAAATAATATAATAATAATTAATTATTATCATCACTATGATCTGCAGGAAATTATAAGTTTTATTGTGATAATAATTTATTTCATATAGCGCCACATCCATAATTGTTTGTGGCGCTTCACAATATACTGTTATTAAAAATTATACAATAAGAAGAATACTACTCATAGGTAATATTTATAAATAAATAGTAAACACGCATGTGTTTATATAATTAAATAAAATGACCTATTAGTCATAAAAGTACATCATAATAATATCAATCTAGCAAATACAGTAAAACCTGTCTCGTGCGACCTCTGTAATGAGCGACCACTCGTCTTGAGCGATCGTTTTCCTAGCCACGGGCCGTTTCTGATTAAGATGTACCCACAATGAACGACTATTTGACAAACGCAACCAGCGACGACCACGCAAACTGATCACGCGGTCATTGCTTTCACCTGTTACCAGCGACCGAATCTGGTACTGAACTGAGACTTGTATTGTTCGGGCAGTCTTTACGACGTTCACTCATACATAGAATATCACTAAAACGACAGCGTGGTATTATTTACAATGGTACAATTATTCAAATTGTCCTTGATTTAGTGAAAATGCGCGCTGTAAAATTTCAGCGCCAAGGATGTCGCCGACATTGATTGCAGCAAACCGAAAACCCGTGCTTGTAAACATTTTTGGATGCTCATGATTTCTAGTCAATTAGAAAATGTGTTGGTTTGTCCTGCAGATGTAGCAACAAATCGATGACACACGAGAAACGAAAGTTACAACGAATGTAGGGCCTAAAGCGTTTTGATTCACTCATGTTATCGCCAGATATATAACATGATTTATAAGTATGGAAATTACGATGTCGCATTGTTTGTTTACCAACATATCTGTAAGCATACCTCGTATGCTGCGAGTACGCACGCTTAATATGCGTAAGCGATGTTTTTAACAATAATAACTAGAACACTAACATATTAATATTATAATTTTAAATGCAACAAAACCTTCTTTTTATACCACCATATATTTCCCATATATTCATATTCGGTTTAAATTTCAGTCATTTATTGTTCCGATAACTAATAATGAGTTTTGTTCAAAATTATTATTACATATCTGATTGTGGAAATATCATTCATAAGTAGAAAAATAGCTTCAGTAATATTTTCTTAAGCATAATGTGTGTGTGTGTGTGTGTGTGTGTGTGTGTGTGTGTGTGTGCGTGCGTGCGTGCGTGCGTGCGTGCGTGCGCGCACAGCTGTGTTTGGATGTGTGCGTGCGTGCTTACTAATATATAGTTTTTACGGATGAAACTTGTATATAATCAACTGATTAAGTATGTGGCCAATCGCATGGACGCTTTTCAGAAACTAACTTCCGCCAGGGAGACGTCTGAAAGTTCCATAGGCTAAAAAGAACCTATTCAAGAAATCGCGTTCATACCCTCTGCCATTTAAAATTTGATTGCTAAATTTGAATGTACTGTATACTTCTTTTATTCGATACACTTATTTCCATGTACTGGTTTATCTAATCTTATTTATTTACCAATTTTTTTAACATATTATTAATGTTACCACTTTGTGTCTTAGCAAAGAACCTTTTAAGGAATATTACTTGCTTGTTTATTTATTAATTATTTATAGTATTTATTTATATACTTAATTTATTTACCTTACCAATTTTAATTTTAGTGCTGATTAGTATTATTACCATTTTAATGTGTCTTATTAACCGTATATATTATGACTCACCTAACTTATTACTGTCATTTTACTCTGTAACTGAAGAACAATTTCCGTTTTTAATGTGATGTTTTAAATGGACAATAAAGTCTTTTGAATCTTGAATTTGGACATCTATACATGACGTACAAATAGGTCTGAAATTAAAATGTTTAATTGGATTGGATACAGAGTAATGAGGGTGAATTTAATTGTTTCAAACCGGTTACGTACATTAATTACTACTGATGTTTACAATCCGCTGCAAATTATTCCTGATTGACGTTCCTAAACCAACAGATCAAATAAAAGGTTAACCGGACATCTACTGTTGATGGCCGTTAGCTTTTCGTAGCATAATAACTACACCAATCACAGATTTTGACAAATATACATTATTATAGATCACTATCCAGTCCGCGTCCTTATGAAGGGGTCCGTCCGGTCTGTCTGATCCGTCCGTTCTCTGCTCCGCCTTTCATTGTTGGCCGTTACTGTCCACGGTGTGGCGCCACAAGAAACGCTGTCGAACTAAACGTGTCGGTTTAACCACTTATATGCGTGATTTAACGTGTAGAATATTATTGGTATCAGTGATCGCAGACAACGTTATCGCGCCACGACAAAGCTATGGCTTGTTAAAGCTAACAGCATGACAGTGTTGGCTGAAAAACGGTGAAACACGTGTAATACTGCATGAAACTACGCCGGAACAACTGGGCGATGATTGGTTGATGGACGATGTAAAATTAAATGGCCGTGTTGCGTACCGGTAAGCTGCGTACCCACGCTTCTGGTTATACCGAACTGAAGCCGGTCGCATGCAAATGTGGACCTCGTTGATACTTAGAAACAGTAAAGTCACACGGTGTATCGCCAAATTAAGAAATTATATCGGTCAGCATTGCAAATCTATCGGTTAGTTGTGATTTGTGACACTGACAGTTGTAACTTCCGCCTTCGGAAATCGACGTTGTTAGGTGTACTTCAGCAAAGGCCAACGGCGGGACAGAAAACGTGAAATTGTTGGCATGCACTGGATGATTGTATGACTTGCCACGATGCCACAGCCAGTGTGCAGTGAACTGCAGCGTTTGGAAAGGTTCCTTTGCCTGGGTAAGGACAGCGCAGTTTACCATTGCCAGACAGATGTATCATCACAGAAATATTCCAGCAGCGATGTGCAGCTAGTCAAAGCAGTCCTCCATCTTGACAATGGAGGTGCTCTTGCCATTGGCACGATCCTGAGTTTTAGCCGCAATGGACGTGCTGCCGTGAGACACCCAGCACTGTTCGCCCTGGCAGTGTGTGCAAGATGCGGCGATCAAGAAACAAAGAATGGAGTGTATGATGCATTGTCAGATGTCTGTCACATCCCCACAGATCTATTCTACTTTCTCTCACAGCATGTGAAAGTAGGAGAGTTGTGTGATCTGGATGGGAGAGGTTGGGGTCGTGCCATCCGCCGCGCGCTGTCTCGCTGGTATCTTGACAATCCTGATGAACTTCAACTTGCCCGTCATGTCACCAAGTACCCACAACGCCATCGGTGGCGCCACCTAGATGTACTCCGAGTAGCACACATCAAGACTCCAAGACAGAATGCAGCACTCGGCTTCATTCTTGAGTACATCCGCCATGGCCTTAGACCCGCCAAACGCAGATTCAGACGTCAGAGTGTGGGAGATGTGGCTGATTTCTTGACAGCTGTCAAGGACGTCAAATCACGGTCATTGGATGAAGGTCAGTTGGTGTCGACCATTAGAACTCACAGATTGAACCGAGAGCATATCCTCACAGAATGGCTGAGTTCGCCTCAAATCTGGAAGGCTCTCTTGCCCAATATGCCGGTGATGGCAATGATACGAAATTTGGGCAGGATGACATCACTAGAGATCCTGAAAAGCGGTTCAGATGAAGCTGCCCACGTGATCAGCCGTCTTCAGAACAGAAGCCTACTGATGTCTGCTCGTCTACATCCCTTCTATTTGCTGCATGCGCTGCGCACTTACAACAACGGGCACGGGGACAAGGGGAGGCTGGTGTGGAAACCAAACAGTGATATTGTAAAGGAGCTGGAACTTGCATTCAACCAGTCTTTCACCTTCACTGAACCTACGGGTCAGCGCTTTCTACTGGCAGTGGATATCACTACGACTTGCGAGGGATGTCATATTGATCCTTCCACAGCAGCCGCTGTCTTGGCCATGCAAATAGCAAGGAGGGAAACAGAATTTGAAATCGTATACTTCACCGAGGAGATCATTCCAAAGACCATCGACGCGTCTATGCAACTGACCACTGTGATGCAACTGATGCCAGGTTCGACAGATCCCACACATACATCCTGTGACTGCAGTAAGCCCATCCGGTGGGCTCTTGATGGAGACAAGGACTTTGATGTGTTCATAATCTTCACCAGCTGCAGGACAGTGACAAATGAAACAAATGTAATGACCACACTGCTCGAATATCGCCAACGTTTCAATACTCAGCACACTAAGCTCGTTGTTGTCACCATGTCCAACAATGACTGTATTATTGGTGATGACAGGGATCACTTCATTCTTAATGTTGTTGGCTTTGACATCAACGGACTGGAGTTGATCAACGACTTCATCCGACGGATGTCATAAAACGTGTCATAAAACGTGACACACACACACACACACAAACACACACACACACACACACCTGTCATGAGACAATGTCATTTGACACTGAGTAGCCAAGATGTGTGTCATAACACAGGACATCAACATAGACATGTGACATAATATGTTCCACATTCGAAGTATGATGTTAAGTAATAGACCTGCACATTATGGTTCTAATTGTTTCTATACAGGATAATATTTTTACTTTGTACCGGGGAAGCATCTGGACCAGTGTGTTATCGATGATATGTGTGCTACTAATAGTCCAATAGAATTATACATTGGTAATATATATATATATGAAAACCGATAATGAATAACTTGAGTGTATCATTCGCAGCAGATTTTAAATGAACCTTTCTATATTTTATTAAATCTACGTATGTTTATGCATACTGTTATATGTTTGGGTTGAAGTATATCTTTAATGTGTGTTTTAGCAGCAGACTAGCAGGTGTGTTCAGAAATTCAATGCAGGTAATTGAACACACTACTAAATTATCTGATCTCAGTACACACGTGTATATTTCACCATCAAGTGATAGTCTGTTAAAGATTGCCAGATTACCTCGTCTTGATGTCAAAAAAGTAGCACATTATTTTGATTATATTTTGTCACATGCACTAAACAATAATTAAGAATACACACCTGTAGTAATAAAAGCACATAATTAGTGACAGTGTTGCATGGATGAATTTTTAAACCAGCTAGGATGAATTCTTAAAACAGCTAGGATGAATCCTTAAACCAGCTAGGATGAATTCTTAAACCAGCTAGGATGAATCTTTAAACCAGCTAGGATGAATCCTTAAACCAGCTAGGACGCACTAATAATGCAAACACCCAGTGGTTTGGTCTACATTTCATATCGGTTGTGTATGTGTTTTGTGCAAGCCTTTTATCATTCAATATAAAACATACCCTTGATCTACGAAGATATTTTAGAAAGACACAATTTAACATCATTTCCAACAAAAATTGCCAGAGGTGGGTTTCTATGGAGGGTTATCCAAAATGACGCTATTGTCTTGGAAACTTCTGTGTAATGTTGACCTTTGACCTAGGGAGACTGAGTCTAAGAACGACCCTTAAATATCCACAGTACCACTAGATAGGCAGAGTGTACCCCCCAGACTAGATTCACACAGAAGTACACAGCGTAAGGGTGGGGGCATGTACAATGCCATAATAAGTGGATTGGGGGTCCATTTACAACAGGATTCACATTCTCACCACTTTCTTGACACTTTTTATCAAGAACGCAAAGAAGCCACGTGAAAGTTAACAGGACAATGGCTTGATTTATATCACCTTGACCAGGCTACATAGAAGAGGCTATATATTAACGAGTCCCATCTCTTTAAGGTTGTTGACATGAAAGGGTAGGGTAGACCAATCTGTCATGTTTCAGACTGGTGAAAAAACTTAGGACAAATAAAATGCTAATTTGTAACACTTCATGCCACTTTGGAATGCAGAAAATTTAAACATGTCAACATAAATTTCAGATCGTGTTACGAGTAAACACTGTTGGTGTCTCCACCGAGTTACGCAGTTTATTAACACACCTGCAGTAGATATTCCTGTTTTTTTAAATCTTGATCTGTTTAACAGCTAAAGAACATTTTACGTCATCTGTTTACCATTGCATTAGTTCTGTTAATCCACTGATGTGTGCCGCATTATTATCTTAACATTAATTGTTTATTTTTCACATTTATATTGTAAAGCGCTAGTAACGTTATGGATATGGTGCTACGTAAGATTATTATTTGTGCTTGTCCTATTGGACAAGTATTTTCGAATGTTAATGTCTAACCCTGCCAAGACAGTTTTTATTTGACTAATTGGTGATGCAACTGGTTATGCATCAATCGCGTTGGTCATCAGCACTACTGATTATACGTCTGTGCCAAATGTACCCCTTTCAAACATTGTAGTACAGTGTATTGTAATTGAATTTGCCTGTTTGTATTATGTTTTGTTGTTAATAATGTTCTGAGTACAATGTTCTGAATAAACTGTCACACCTACCTACATGACACTTGGAGACCACACAAAAAACACACAGCATTGATCTGATGCGTAGAATTTATTGTCGATTGATCTACAATGGAATGACAGACGTTTGCTCATCCGATGTGATGCGGACTTGTAGAACTACGGCAGTGTTGTTATGTTGAACAACACTAGAGGGCAGCACCAACTGCTGCCGCATGTGATCGGAGGATGTGTTCGGCCACCGTGTCGATGCCGACCATGTGTTTGGCCTGCGTGAACACAGTCGGTCCCTCCTGCCGCATTACGGCCGCGTCACGCCGCATCACCTGGCAAACAAACATCTCCATCACACTTCATCACCTGGCAAACAAATATCTCCATCACCCTTCATCACCTGGCAAGCAAATATCTCCATCACTCTTCATCACCTGGCAAACAGACATCTCCATCACACTTCATCACATGACAAACAAACATCTCCATCACACTTCATCACCTGGCAAACAAACATCTCCATCACACGTCATCACCTGGCAAACAAACATCTCCATCACACTTCAACGCCTGGCAAACAGACATCTCCATCACACGTCATCACCTGGCAAACAAACATCTCCATCACACGTCATCACCTGGCAAACAGACATCTCCATCATGCTTCATCTCCTGGCAAACAGACATCTCCACCACCCTTCATCACCTGGCAAGCAAATATCTCCATCACCCTTCATCAATTGGCAAACAAACATCTCCATCACCTTTCATCACCTGGCAAACAAACATCTCCATCACACTTCATCACCTGGCAAACAAACATCTCCATCACACTTCATCACCTGACAAACAAACATCTCCATCACATCTCATCACCTGGCAAACAAATATCTACATCACCCTTCATCACCTGGCAAGCAAATATCTCCATCACTCTTCATCACCTGGCAAACAAACATCTCCATCACATCTCATCACCTGGCAAACAAACATCTCCATCACAATTCATCACCTGGCAAACAAATATCTCCATCACCCTTCATCACCTGGCAAGCAAATATCTCCATCACTCTTCATCACCTGGCAAACAAACATCTCCATCACATCTCATCACCTGGCAAACAAACATCTCCATCACATCTCATCATCTGGCAAACAAATATCTCCATCACTCTTCATCACCTGGCAAACAAACATCTCCATCACATCTCATCACCTGGCAAACAAACATCTCCATCACATCTCATCACCTGGCAAACAAACATCTCCATCACGCTTCATCACCTGGCAAACAGACATCTCCATCACGCTTCATCACCTGGCAAACAAACATCTCCATCACACTTCATCACCTGGCAAAAAACATCTCCATCACACTTCATCACCTGGCAAAAAACATCTCCATCACACGTCATCACCTGGCAAACAAATATCTCCATCACACGCCATCACCTGGCAAACAAACATCTCCATCACCCTTCATCACCTGGCAAAAAACATCTCCATCACACTTCATCACCTGGCAAAAAACATCTCCATCACACTTCATCACCTGGCAAAAAACATCTCCATCACACGTCATCACCTGGCAAACAAATATCTCCATCACACGCCATCACCTGGCAAACAAACATCTCCATCACCCTTCATCATCTGGCAAACAAACATCTCCATCACACTTCATCACCTGGCAAACAAACATCTCCATCACACTTCATCACCTGGCAAACAAACATCTCCATCACAATTCATCACCTGGCAAACAAATATCTCCATCACCCTTCATCACCTGGCAAGCAAATATCTCCATCACTCTTCATCACCTGGCAAACAAACATCTCCATCACATCTCATCACCTGGCAAACAAACATCTCCATCACATCTCATCATCTGGCAAACAAATATCTCCATCACGCTTCATCACCTGGCAAACAAACATCTCCATCACATCTCATCACCTGGCAAACAAACATCTCCATCACATCTCATCACCTGGCAAACAAACATCTCCATCACACTTCATCACCTGGCAAACAGACATCTCCATCACACTTCATCACCTGGCAAACAAACATCTCCATCACACTTCATCACCTGGCAAACAAACATCTCCATCACACTTCATCGCCTGGTAAACAAATATCTCCATCACACTTCATCGCCTGGCAAACAAACATCTCCATCACATCTCATTGCCTGGTAAACAGACATCTCCATCACATCTCATCATCTGGCAAACAAATATCTCCATCACACTTCATCACCTGGCAAACAAACATCTCCATCAAACTTCATCACCTGGCAAACAAACATCTCCATCACACTTCATCACCTGGCAAACAAACATCTCCATCACACTTCATCGCCTGGTAAACAAACATCTCCATCACATCTCATCATCTGGCAAACAAACATCTCCATCACGCTTCATCACCTGGCAAACAGACATCTCCATCACGCTTCATCACCTGGTAAACAAATATCTCCATCACACTTCATCACCTGGCAAACAAACATCTCCATCACATCTCATCACCTGGCAAACAAACATCTCCATCACATCTCATCACCTGGCAAACAAATATCTCCATCACGCTTCATCACCTGGCAAACAAACATCTCCATCACATCTCATCACCTGGCAAACAAACATCTCCATCACATCTCATCACCTGGCAAACAAACATCTCCATCACATCTCATCACCTGGCAAACAAACATCTCCATCACATCTCATCACCTGGCAAACAAACATCTCCATCACGCTTCATCACCTGGCAAACAGACATCTCCATCACGCTTCATCACCTGGCAAACAAACATCTCCATCACACTTCATCACCTGGCAAACAAACATCTCCATCACACTTCATCGCCTGGTAAACAGACATCTCCATCACGCTTCATCACCTGGCAAACAAACATCTCCATCACACTTCATCACCTGGCAAACAAACATCTCCATCACACTTCATCGCCTGGTAAACAGACATCTCCATCACATCTCATCATCTGGCAAACAAATATCTCCATCACACTTCATCACCTGGCAAACAAACATCTCCATCACACTTCATCACCTGGCAAACAAACATCTCCATCACACTTCATCGCCTGGTAAACAGACATCTCCATCACATCTCATCATCTGGCAAACAAATATCTCCATCACATCTCATCACCTGGCAAAAAACATCTCCATCACACTTCATCACCTGGCAAAAAACATCTCCATCACACTTCATCACCTGGCAAAAAACATCTCCATCACACGTCATCACCTGGCAAACAAATATCTCCATCACACGCCATCACCTGGCAAACAAACATCTCCATCACCCTTCATCACCTGGCAAAAAACATCTCCATCACACTTCATCACCTGGCAAAAAACATCTCCATCACACTTCATCACCTGGCAAAAAACATCTCCATCACACGTCATCACCTGGCAAACAAATATCTCCATCACACGCCATCACCTGGCAAACAAACATCTCCATCACCCTTAATCATCTGGCAAACAAACATCTCCATCACACTTCATCACCTGGCAAACAAATATCTCCATCACTCTTCATCACCTGGCAAGCAAATATCTCCATCACACTTCATCACCTGGCAAACAAATATCTCCATCACACTTCATCACCTGGCAAACAAACATCTCCATCACACTTCATCACCTGGCAAACATACATCTCCATCACACTTCATCACCTGGCAAACAAACATATCCATCATACCACATCACCTGGCAAACAAACATCTCCATCACACTTCATCACCTAGCAAACAGACATCTCCATCACACTGCATCACCTGGCAAACAAACATCTCCATCACATCTCATCACCTGGCAAACAAACATCTCCATCACCCTTCATCACCTGGCAAACAAACATCTCCATTACACCACATCACCTGGCAAAAAACATCTCCATCACACTGCAACACCTGGCAAACAAACATCTCCATCATACCGCATCACCTGGCAAACAAACATCTACATCACCCTTCATCACCTGGCAAACAAATATCTCCATCATACCGCATCACCAGGTGAACTTTTCACCTCATCAGACTCACGGGACCTACAGTGCTGAGAATACAACAAACTGACACTGACCAAGTCAAACTGAACCCAGTGTAATGTGAAGTCATAATCATACAAATCTGAACACCTTCAAATAAGTGAAACTGATGCTGACTAGCCCCGACGCAGTTTTCAAGTTTACATGATGATGACCTCTCACAGGTTTCTGGCGAGACACAGCCGGTGCACTGCAGCCAGTGTGAGTCTGGTTTGTGGGGTTGGGACATATACAGTCAGGTGCGTTCCTGCCTAGCAACACTTACTTCCAAGTCGGCCCCAACGGCTTCAGCCAGGTCTGTCTTGTTGATCACAAGTAGATCACTCTGTGTGATCCCAGGGCCCCCCTTGCGTGGGATCTTGTCACCCCCTGAAACAGAGAAGTAGAACTCCCACATGTGGATTAGGATGCTGCCATACTGTGCCTTTGTCAGTGTTATTTAGCTCAACTGCAGACAACTAATATCAGTTATTAAATGTATGAAAAAGTACCTGGGTTTCTGCTGAGACTGAGAGATATTGGCAGTTTCAGGGGCCAACGTAGAGCGTGTATAAATAAAAAAACTAAATTATTTGACTTTCTAACACTTGTAACTGAGTCTGAGACTAAAATTCCCAACAGGTGGTTGATGGGCCAGAAATATGAAAAAACAAGAGTTATACTGCAGGGGCAAACAACTTAAGTCATTTATATGTGTTTGTTACATGTCGCGTGTGATACTGGACATTTTTATCTCTACAGTAAAAGGTTGGTTTAGATAGGTCAGTGTCCAGTCCATAGTTCTGTGGGTGTCACAGTGGCACACACCTGTCACACACGTTTCATCAAATTTAAATACTACAGTGACTTGTCTGGGAAGCATGCAGCCACACCACAATTATATGCAGTTTATTTACACACGGGTATTCATATTGTCGACTCATTCATGCAGCTTAGTGAACTGGAGCAACATAAATTTTTCACGGCACCAATGGATTCAAAAACAGGTTATCTCGGCTGAGAGTTCAAAGCTCCATCCAGCAAACCATTGCCTCTGCGGTTCACACTATTTCAACTATAGCAACAATAGGTTATTAATCAACAAAAACTTTGAGGAATGTGCCTTAAACTGTGAATAGACAGAACCTGCGACATCAATGACGTAGATGATGTAGTCAGCAAGTTCACGACTGAAGTTTGCAGCGAGGTTATCGCCTCCAGACTCGATGAGAATCATCTGAGGATCAAACTTGCGGGTGAGGTCTTTCACTTCCTCCAGATTCAGAGAGTAGTCCTGAAGGATGACAGTCTTCAGTTGATTAGTGCGAAATATAATTTAATTTACATGTGTTATTCGCAGTCAAAACAAAACTTACACGTATTGTTATCATTTTATTCTTTGATACCATGATACCATTTTAATTACTAAATGGTTTATACTATTGTGCTACATGGTAACATTTTCCATGAATAGATACTGCTATAATAAAAAGCATAACAATTATAACTGCTACGCTTGTGAACTGGTTTTAATGATTCACTCTTCTCAGTAATCACTTATAATAGTTTAACACATTCCATTCAGCATACGTCTCCCCAAACTGCCGACTTCCCTGATGGCAGCCTACCTATGTCGATGGTGGTATAACAGTGGCCTACCTCCCTGAGAGAGGTCTACCTCCCTGACTGTAAGTGGCCTAACTATTAAATGTTATTGTTGTAACTCCCCAACAGTGGCCTACTTTCTTGTCATTGGCCTACCTATCTGACACAGGCCTACCTCATTGACAGTGGCCTACTTCCCTGACAGGGACCTACCTCTCTGACAGAGATCTACCTCACTGGCATACCTACATCCCTGACAGTGGCCTACTTCCCTGTCAGGGACCTACCTCTCTGACAGAGACCTACCTCACTGGCATACCTACCTCCCTGACAGTGGCCTACTTCCCTGACAGGGACCTACCTCTCTGACAGTGGCCTACCTATCTGACAGAGGCCGACCTCCCTGACAGTGGCCTACCTCCCTGACAGTAGCCTAACTATTAAAGGTTATTGTTGTAACTCCCCAACAGTGGCCTACTTTCTTGTCATTGGCCTACCTATCTGACACAGGCCTACTTCCCTGACAGGGACCTACCTCCCTGACAGGGACCTACCTCTCTGACAGAGGCCTACCTCCCTGACCGTAGCCTACCTCCCTTATGGCAGCGTGAGGACATCCTCCCGTCTCCACAGCCCTCATCCTCTCCTCAGGCAGAGCCTTGTTTCTCACCAGAAACTCCCAGTCTTCCCTGCAACCAATCCACTCCACATCACCTGCATGTAACCTCAACATCACCTCAACGTCACTTGCACGTACCTCCATGTCACCTCAACATCATCTGCATACATGTAACATTTATGTCATCTCAACATCACCTGTATGTAACCTCCACGTCACCTCAACGTCACCTGCATGTGAACCCCGGCGTCACTTCACTCCATACCACAAGGCTTTAAGACACTTACAGATCCTGTGTGACTATCACCTTGTGAAGACGTCATGATATTAGTGGTGACACAGATCTTGTGTGACTCTCACCTTGTGAAGACGTCATGATATTAGTGGTGACACAGATCTTGTGTGACTCTCACCTTGTGAAGACGTCATGATATTAGTGGTGACACAGATCTTGTGTGACTCTCACCTTGTGAAGACGTCATGATATTAGTGGTGACACAGATCTTGTGTGACTCTCACCTTGTGAAGACGTCATGATATTAGTGGTGACACAGATCTTGTGTGACTCTCACCTTGTGAAGACGTCATGATATTAGTGGTGACACAGATCTTGTGTGACTCTCACCTTGTGAAGACGTCATGATATTAGTGGTGACACAGATCTTGTGTGACTCTCACCTTGTGAAGATGTCATTAGTGATGACACAGATCTTGTGTGACTCTCTCAACTGCTGACAGAGGGCTAGGACAATGGCAGTCTTGCCGGAGCCAACTGGCCCTCCAATCCCCACTGTGAAGGCTCGCTGCAACATATATGTTGAACTTTATACTTAATAATTGTATCACGCAATGATATATTGTATAGATATTATCAGGCCACTGCACAATTTTGATTTTTAAAGATAGATAACTTCTTATATCATGCAGTATGGAGTCTTTAGGAAAAGCGTACACCATCTTGCTAGGAAGCATTCAGCCACCCTGCGATTAATGCGGTTATGGTTTAGTCAATATTAAATTTAATATATGTGACATCAATCAGACTGATCATCATCTGCAGGTGTTTGCACCGATGTGACAATCACCTTCTTCCAGTCTGTCCTGTAGACTGGAGGGTCCCGCTCGGTGTAAGAACCTGGACTCTCCATCGCCTCATGTGTGTGTCCGTGCTCATGGTGGTGGCTATGTTCGTGGCTGTGACCGTGGTCATGCGTGTGACTCTTCGGCTCAGCCGTCCGTCCGGCTGCGACATCACCAACACAGGAGAAAGTTACATGTATTTTGCCATGTTTAATTATTTACACTGCTTCTGCAATTATTATCTGTAGATATTTTTAAGTTTTGCTGTTTATTCAGACCTGTTGCATTTGCTAAATATAATATTTGTAGTAAAGCAGATCTATAATTAATCCTATAATCCGAGTTTAACCAAAGCTTCTCCCTCCCTTGACAATTATAATTATATATAACACTGTTTATTTATTTATCTATTTATTTATTGACACACTTGACTGTGTTGTATGTTGGAACAGATGCTGCCATGTTTGTTTGCATTTTGAGTTCAACAATCAACCACCTCATAAACATTTAGTCTGAAATAAATCAAAATTTAATATATAACTCAACCACTATTACCCCGTTCACACTATAAACAGGTTTCAAACTGGCTCAGTTAACGCGCATTAACTTTAATCCCGTTCAACTCACTGAATCGGTTTAGATTCTGTAGTGTAAACGCTCAGCGGGAGCAAAACCGGTTTCGCACCGGTTTAAATTTGCTAGTGTGAATGGGTATAAGACACAACAATAAACTACAAACACACTGCTTGTCTTGTCTGTCAGTGCTTCTCAGCCAATGCTCCATGGACCACCGTAGTGCTATGACATTGATAGGGTCCTAATTAAGTGTGCCTCAGTACTTTTGTAACTTTTGCTTTAGCGGTGAAAAAGTAACATGTGAAAGAAAATGTACATTGGTTGAAACTGTCACACTGCCACAGGAGGTAAAATTAATTGTGCATGACGCCATCAAGACCATTGTATTCATGGCATAATGCCCTCTCAAATAAATTTACTGGTTCTTTCTGAAGAACTTTATCACTGTAAGCCACTGCGTCGTACTTATTCACACGAAGGCAAACTCAAACCAGACTTTTTTGTGAGTTCAAGATTCCATGTTTCATCCACACATTCCATAACTGTCACTTTGTAGGAGTGTGTGTACAGGAGTGTTGGCATCATGTCTGTACACGGTGAATTTTTTATTGAACACCACAAAGTAACTGTGAGCATGTGCAAATGAGATTGTAACAGAAATGGAAGAGAAAAAGACATACCTGTACACATTCAAGTGGACCAATAAATTGATTCCTGGCACACACATATATAACACACGGTGATCACCGATAATGATTTTGTGTTGTTCTAGTAATGATTTAATCTTGCTTAGTTTATTTTTGGTTCTGTTTTTACACACACTAAAATGCACGTGCATAGACACACACGTGCAGACACACACGTGCAGACACACACGGGCAACCTACAGATAAAATCAGGACCACTGTAGCAAGTGACTGCATGTGTGAATGCTGTTTGACAGTTATGCATTGGCCCTATCGCAATATAATAATAAGGCCAAAACTAGGTGACATTGAATCCTTGTCTTTTTTAGTTGTTTTTTTGCATTGATGGAACGATTCCACAATGAAACTTTTATTGTGCGATTATCAGTGCTATTTTCTTTTGCGCAAATGTTGTTTCCTTTAGAATTGCTGTTATCGCACTTTCCCACTTTTTCTAGGAACTGATATTGACATCTAGCATTAGTTTGTAACTTTAGTGGAGCATGCATAACTGTGTGAAAATCAAAAACTTGGTACTCAATGGTTGTACTCAATCAGTGGCAGTGCCCTATTTACCCAGTCATTCATTCATGCAGACAGCCATTCACACAGGCCACTAAGGAGAGTGCACAGACAGTCACCCGGCCATTAGTCTGACTAAGACTGAGGACAACGTTAAAAATGTACCGTAATTTATTGATTTAATGTCCTCTAGTGAGAGAAGGACCTTTGTACCTCCCCAGACCCAGTGGAAAAACCTAACATTCTGGGATTCTGCATATTATAAACCCCAGGCTGCAGCTTTGTCATTTGGTGACTTTAGAAATCTGCTGCAGACTGGATGTTTGTATATACATTGTATGTATGTGTGTATGTATGTATGTGTGTATGTATGTGTGTATGTATGTATGCATGCATGCATGCATGCATGCATGCATGCATGCATGCATGCATGTAAATACGTAAGTACGGACGCACGCATGCACGCACGCACACATGTATGTATGTAATGACATATTTCTATTTCAATTCAATTCAATAACTTTATTCCGGAACATTACATCCATATAAAAACTAAAGTATGACTAATAACTATATACATAAAGCATTTTCCACCAATGGCGACACAGTGGTGAAGTATACAGAAGCAGAGCATCACTATTCATGATATTCTGTAGTATTGCATTGCCCGATCTAGCTATACACGTCAAAAAACTATACACATTTTTTCTAATTAACATTTTACATGTGGGTAAGCCTCTTGACACAAACATATAACTCGCACTACAATCTCGAGGTTCATTGCATAAAACTCTAAACACATTATTTATTGTACTTCAATGTCCGTATCTTTTTAATAATGGGCCAATCTTTGCCATCTTAGTGCATGTCGCGCCAATGGTATCGGTTGCATGACCTAATGCCTTTCTTAAATTAGGGGGGCATAAACTAATGACGCTCCGGGACATTCCATGTATACAGTTAATTGGGGCAGGGGAATAAGTATGGATAGTCGACGGTGACGGGGTACGCAGGGCGACAAGAAAAGCAGACGACAACGTCAATTAACACCCCCCTCCTCTCAATGTGCTATATTGACAACGCTAGCTTCTCAACACTTCGTGTGCTGGCAATGTCACAGTTGTTATATAAAGACTTTACCTTGGACAAAAGTGCAGCTGTGTACGTCATCGACGCGCCCCGGGTCCGTCATCTCGCCGAGTGAGAGGCGTTGTGATGGTCCGACGCACACGCAACTGGCGGCTGCGATAGTCTATTGCTATAATTATAACTCTGGGGAGTTGTCGATACTCGTCGTCCAGTCTTCTTTTTAAACTGTTATAAACTAACTGACAACGCCGACGCGATATCGTTTTCAGATCGGAGAAGCAAAAAACGTAAGTAGACTTGTGTTTTAGGACGCTGAGTATAAACTCAGACGTGCGTGTAATCGTGATGTTTCGAGCAGAGCATACGTGCGCGCGTGCGTGGGCGTGGGTGCGCGTCTCGATTCTGAAACGGTAGAGTCAGAGTGGGTACTATTATTCCGTCACTTGTTTTTTATCCTAACTTGATCACACATTTGTGATAAGCATTCACATGATTGGAGTGGGGTAGGATAACACAGAGAGATAATTATGGGTAAGTTTTACATAGGCAATAAATATTAAATCCTGACTTCTCACAAACGCTGTGAGTGTAATTTAAACTTCAATTAATTACAGGTGTTTGGCTTTGACTGAATGTGGTGATGCGTATTAATAATTTAATACCGGAAGTCGTGTGCAATATTCAAAACAATTACAGACTATATCTAACTAAGAGGCATAGGCTGTAATTGTGTAAATGCAACTGCAAGAGAAAATGTATGTGCTTGTTTACCGGACAACATTTTTAGGTAAGGGTATAGATTGACACACTAACATGGTGTTTTTTTGTATATGGCACGTGTTTCAATTATATGTGCCAAAGTACAGGACTGTTTCATTCATCGATGTACGGGACGCAGAAGACGCTTAGCGATGAAGTTGGCGCCCAGGGAAGAGGAGAGTTTGCTTGTCCACCAAGTTGGGTCGCTGGCCCAAAAACGGCTGGCTCGCGGCGTCCGGCTGAATTACACGGAGGCGACAGCGTTGATCGCATGCCAGGTTAGTAGACATGAGACATGGCCACAGCCACAGGTGTCGAACTCAAACTCAGTCTCAGAGACTCCCGTAGACGTATTCAAAGACATTACGTGGAATGACGAGCTAATGTTGCGTACGTGGGTTACGTGAGGCCCTATACTTTAAGGGCGTATATTTTTATGCGGTGACACCTGTTAGGAAACATGTCGATAAATGTCACTGGTGCAATTTGTTTACTATATATTTTATTTCGAAAGCAAAGGGAATTGTAAAATGTTATGTTATCATTACTGTTTGCTTGAATGTTACTATTAGAGGCACTAAACTCTAAAGGCAAAGACTAAGTCTGACTAAACGAATGATCGAGCCACGCCCACCAATTGGACCGTAACAAATTGTTGGCCAAGATTGCCGTCCTAAGCTAGACTAGAATACATAGACTTGGAAGTGTTAAACTTAGCTAACAATTTTACACATTTGTAATTTGCCTATATCAGATATCAATCAGGTTTTTGACATTCACAACAACAACATTGACAGGATTGACGCAGTAATAAGTTAATTTATTCCAGTAATGTATTGTCATCGGATAAAATTAGTAATTTCACATCCATACATACAACCTGCATTGTTCTTTAATCAATGCTGCATTGTGCACTAACTTTGATTTTACTGGTTCCTTTTAAATTTAGAAAAAATGTCATATCTTTATAACCATCACTCGGTATATTAAGCAGTTTTTTTAGCCCCCTTTTAATTTCCTATAGTCTCTGGTATTGTCAACACATATTTTAAAATTAGACAGCAGTTTGATCATTCTATACTAAAAAGTGATAGTATCATTAATGTACATACATGTGGATATTGAGGTCTTAAAAACCGGAACTAGAATTGCAAATATCAGTCCTTTATATGAGAATCCACATGTTTAATTTAATAAGTACTGTTTATTATAAACTTACGGTAATAACAAGACATTTATAATTAATTTACTAGCTTTCATAGTCATATCTATCACAGCTGTATTATTTCCCACCCTGTACATTTTGCCCTTATTATTCGGCTATTTGGCCCCCAAAAAGTTTAAAACAGAAGGTCTTTGTTCCATTTTTCTGTAGTTACTGAAGTGAACAAAACTGTTGCATGAATTTTGTCTGTGACAACCATATTTTAGCTCATTGTTATAACTGGATGCTGTTCCAGCTGAAAATTAGATATAGCGTGTTATGTCCATTCTTAATACTGATCAATTGCATAGTAGAATGGCTATCATAGGTTAATGTTAGTGAACTAGTTTAAACCAGGCCTACAACTTATCATTATGCAACAGGAAGTTTTCGATAACCGGTGACCCTGGACTCAAGAGGTTAAGTCTTGAGTCTTCATGTGTTTACTACAAAGCAGACACGCTGTCCTGAATATAGGACATCTAGAATGCCCGTCCACAGTGTAGGACAGTCACCGATATAGGACATTCTCAATTGATGACATGCACAACTACAATACACTTTTAGGCCAAAGTACGTCACTACTGTACTTTGCCCTAGATGTACCTCAGTATCTGTCTGTCACATATGGTGTTAATAACAATTATAGACAAACCCAAAATGTAAGATGCTGTATTGTCTTCATTGACATGTATGATGTGTTTTCATTGACACGAATGATGTGCTTTCATTGACATGTATGATGTGTTTTCATTGACCTGAATTATGTGGTTTCATTGACATGTATGATGTGTTTTCATTGACTTGAATTATGTGGTTTCATTGACATGTATGATGTGTTTTCATTGACATGAATGATGTGGTTTCATTGACATGAATTATGTGGTTTCATTGACCTGAATTGTGTGGTTTCATTGACATGTATGATGTGTTTCCATTGACATAAATTATGTGGTTTTATTGACATGTATGGTGTGCTTTCATTGACATGTATGATGTGCTTTCATTGACATGTATGATGTGTTTTCATTGACATGTATGAATAAAAATTGATGTGTTTTCATTGACATGTATGATGTGTTTTCATTGACATGTATGATGTGTTTTCATTGACATGTATGGTGTGCTTTCATTGACATGTATGATGTGTTTTCATTGACATGAATTATGTGGTTTCATTGACATGTATGGTGTGCTTTCATTGACATGTATGATGTGTTTTCATTGACATGAATTATGTGCTTTCATTGACATGTATGATGTGTTTTCATTGACATGTATGATGTGTTTTCATTTACATGTATGATGGGCTTTCATTGACATGTATGATGTGCTTTCATTGACATGTATGATGTGTTTTCATTGACATGTATGATGTGTTTTCATTGACATGTATGATGTGTTTTCATTGCAATGTATGATGTGTTTTCATTGACATGTATGATGTGTTTTCATTGACATGAATTATGTGGTTTCATTGACATGTATGGTGTGTTTTCATTGACATGTATGATGTGTTTTCATTGACATGAATTATGTGGTTTCATTGACATGTATGGTGTGCTTTCATTGACATGTATGATGTGTTTTCATTGACATGTATGATGTGTTTTCATTGATATATATGATGTGTTTTCATTGACATGTATGATGTGCTTTCATTGACATGTATGATGTGTTTTCATTGACATGTATGATGTGTTTTCATTGACATGTATGATGTGCTTTCATTGACATGTATGATGTGTTTTCATTGACATGTATGATGTGCTTTCATTGACATGTATGATGTGTTTTCATTGACATGAATGATGTCGTTTCGTTGACATGAATTATGTGCTTTCATTGACATGTATGATGTGCTTTCATTGACATGAATGATGTCGTTTCGTTGACATGAATTATGTGCTTTCATTGACATGTATGATGTGTTTTCATTGACATGAATGATGTGTTTTCATTGACATGAATGATGTGCTTTCATTGACATGTATGATGTGTTTTCATTGACATGTATGATGTGCTTTCATTGACATGTATGATGTGCTTTCATTGACGTGTATGATGTGTTTTCATTGACATGAATGATGTGCTTTCATTGACATGTATGATGTGTTTTCATTGACATGTATGATGTGTTTTCATTGACATGTATGATGTGCTTTCATTGACGTGTATGATGTGTTTTCATTGACATGTATGATGTGCTTTCATTGGCATGTATGATGTGCTTTCATTGACGTGTATGATGTGTTTTCATTGACATGAATGATGTGCTTTCATTGACATGTATGATGTGTTTTCATTGACATGTATGATGTGCTTTCATTGACATGTATGATGTGCTTTCATTGACATGTATGATGTGCTTTCATTGACATGTATGATGTGCTTTCATTGACATGTATGATGTGCTTTCATTGACATGTATGATGTGCTTTCATTGACATGTATGATGTGTTTTCATTGACATGAATGATGTGGTTTCATTGACATGAATTATGTGCTTACATTGACGTGTATGATGTGTTTTCATTGACATGAATGATGTGCTTTCATTGACATGAATGATGTGGTTTCATTGACATGATTTATGTGCTTACATTGACGTGTATGATGTGTTTTCATTGACATGAATGATGTGCTTTCATTGACGTGTATGATGTGTTTTCATTGACATGTATGATGTGTTTTCATTGACATGTATGATGTGCTTTCATTGACGTGTATGATGTGGTGTCATTAACATGTATGATGTGGTTTCATGTATGTGTAATGTGTATCATGTGGTTTCATGTATGTGTATCATGTGGTTTCATTGACATGTATCAATGGATTTATTGACATCTATCATGTGGTATCACATCAGAGCCGTAAATGGCGTAATGTAACGAAGTACTTTTACTTTGTTACTTTACTTAAGTAGAAAAGTTTACTTTTCTTGAGTAACGAAGAACATTTTTTAGAAGTACTTTTACTGGTAACGAAGTACAAATATGTGTACTTTTTCTAAATGTAGTGAAGTACTCATAATTTCTTTGTTAAATTTGCAAATGTTCCACAAATGATCTGCGTCCAAAGCAAGGCTACGTTTGCAGTTAGCATAGATTTCTTTATAAATATAAGTACAACAAACATACATGTTAAGTGTCCTGGTATGGCCAAATTTCTACTTCAGTTGAACAAACGATTTACTTTGTTACCTGATGAAGCCAGTGAGATAATTGCAATCCCATGAGTGGCATTGGCCCTGGGGTTATTTAAAGCATTGCATTGACTAGACATGAAAAACAGCTGCCTTACTTATCTTCTTCTACTGTCTTGCATATTGTTGACACAGTTTATTAGCTTTGTGTGTGTGTGTGTGTATGTGTGTGTGTGTGTGTGTGTGTGTGTGTGTGTGTGTGTGTGTGTGTGTGTGTGTGTGTGTGTGTGTGTGTGTGTGTGTGTGTGTGTGTGTGTGTGTGTGTGTGTGTGTATCTGTGTGAGTGAATGTTTGTGTGCATGGTGTACATGTGGTGTCTGTATGTGTCTGGTCTGTATGTGTGTCATGCAGGGCTTTATGCAGGATAAAATTATTGCCAGTCACATGTTTTGGTGGACACATGGATGTTAACTGTTAAACCAGTTTACCAACTTTTAAATGTGTCTGAAGTCTTGAAATGGACTACAAACACACATGTGACTGCATGTTCACTCACTTTCAAGGCATAACTAACAATATCTATTGTTTTGGAAGTCCCTTTTTTCTTTTTTTTCTCCTGTTTTTTATCCGTCCATCATCCGTCCACCTATATTTCTACCCGTCCATATTCGTTTTTACCCGTCCAAATGACAGGTGGACAGGTCTCTACATAAAGCTATGGTGTCATGGGACATGTTGTACTGTGTTAATTGTGTCTTCTTGGTGTGTCATGTGACATGTTCTCTGTTGTCTCTCTCTGGCTCAGGTCCAGGAGCTCATCCGTGATGGCTGTCACTCTGTGGCGGACCTCATGGCCAAGGGCCGACAGATGCTTGGTAAGTCTCTCCACCCTAGACCCTACCCCTCCTGTCATTGGGGGCTGCATAAGTCTCCTTGTCCCACCAACATTCACATGGCCCTATAACCCCCAGTCATCACCTCATTCATTCTCCAGGAGCTCATCGTAGACATTCGATATTTATTGTATAATTTCAAAGACTTATTGAAATGGACCTTTCCATTCCCAACTTGAACACAGTCTTAAATTGTGGGCGTCAAACTATTAAAATGTTTTAACCCATATTGTTACCTTAATCAAGGCCCCTTTTTGTCTTATATTTCTGTACAATTTCTGTACAATTTCTGCACAGTTTGCTGTGGCACGTAAGCTCCATCTACACAACCTGTTAAAATTGGGATACATGTTTATATGGTGCCAAATGCAATGCTAAATTGCCTCACTAAAAGTTAGCCGAGGCTAAGTTAACCCTGCAATTGTAGGTGGACCTTGGATGGGGTACACTCAGCGCTTGTGCAGACAGATAATCTGGGTTATCTCATAGTGTCTTAGCCTCACTGGGGATGTGACAGTGTAATCCGTCAACTTCTCGACACCAGACACTATAGAATTATCTATAAAAATCTAAAAATGAGTGGGTTCAGACTGAACTGTCTGGAGCAGTGATGAGTGCAAATTGGGAATGGACAGAGAGTCAGGCGTCTTACAGGCGTGTCAGATATGCCAAAATATATGTCAGAATGAGCCACAAATTGTCATAGCTGTAGAACTGTCGTGGTGATGAGTATGTGTGATCCAATTCGAATAAGAAACAAACTGAACAAAACAGGGAAAATAATACAAACTTACAACAAAAAAGTCAAAGTCCACAATCAAGGAAGTGGCAATGAGGAGAAACCATCAAGTTTTATGACACTCTTGACAACATCCAGTAATGTCAATGTTGATGTCAATGTGGGATGACCCATACACCGAGTGACATTTCCACCACCCATGTCGTAGCAACCCCGCTGCACTGAGATGCTTCAAGTAGAGTATTGATGTAACCTGCTTAAATTATGCTTCAGAAATAGACACTACAAAGATTTAACATGCACCAAAATAGCCTGGATTAACTTTTACCTGTGTTAAATCACCCGCTGTGTTTTCACGCAGCTCTATATTATAGCGACCATTTGTAATGTTGTAGCCGTGAATGAGCATGCTCAGCATTTTAATGCTGTCTGCAACTATAAACGAGGTTGTTTTTAGTTTTTGGGTTACTTCCGTTTGAACATCATGAATGCTTAATTCTACATCATATAATAATAACGCAGTTTATTTATGTACACTGTAGCACCAAATCAATCAAATTGCTCTCAGGTACTTTGTATGTATACAGGTAGTCATAATTATATAGAATTGTATTATAAAAAAGACTATAATTTATGTACTCACCTGCGGTTATAATGCATGGTTGAGCATTCACGATGTTCAAATGGCAATAACTAAAAAAGTACACACAATGCCTGTTTACAGCCAGTGACGGCTTGTAGATGAAATATTTATCTTTACAGTGATAAATTAAATTCCTGGACTGCAATTTCAGGTAGAGCTTTCACCCCCCCCCCACTGTGATAATGACTGATGGAGCACAGTAACATTTACACCAATGACACCACCAACAGCTGATAAATTGGTTGCTTTATGACAAGCAAATGACCCTGTTTGAATGGGTTAATTTATTCACATGAATTTGGCACAGTTCTTGAAAAGAACATTAAGGTTACGTACACGAGGTCTCAAAATTAATTGAAGCAATAATTTCACTTAGTCGTTAATGTTTGTTATGTCCAGGGACAAACCAAGTGCAGTCAGGCGTGGCAGGGATGATTGGTGAAGTGCAGGTAGAGGGAACGTTCAGGGATGGAACTAAACTGGTTCGTTGCGTTACATTACTTTATTACTCACAAACTTTTTTTAGAACATCCGTTGCATAGCAATGTGTGTGTGTGTGTGTGTGCGTGCGTGCGTGCGTGCGTGCGTGCGTACGTACGTACGTGTTGTGCGTGCGTGTGCGTGCGTGCATGCGTACATGCACGCGTGCGCGCATGCCTGTCTGTGTGTGTGTTGTGTGTGTGTGTGTGTTGTTGTGTCTGTGTGTGTTGTGTCTGTGTGTGTCAGTGTGTGTGTGTGTGTGTGTGTGTGTGTGTGTGTGTGTGTGTGTGTGTGTGGTGTGTGTGTGTGTGTGTGTGTCAGTGTGTGTGTATCAAATTGAAATTATCAATTATTATTTATAATAGCTTCCAAAATTAATTATATAAATAATAGTTATGGTGGCCTGTACATCAGTGAACTTTCAGGTTGTCTAGAATTTTAGAGTCCAAGACTGGTATCCTGTACGATGTAACACAAAGTGTTCAGAATACAGCTACATCCCCAGCAAACAAAATGACGTTGTAATGACGTTGTCGCGACGTCCCGTTTTGATTATGATGACGTCGTGAAGTGACGTCGCTACGACGTCATTGTGTAGACTCCCAATGACAGTGCGATGACGTTGCAAAATGACGTTGTGAAATGACCTTCCCACAACCAAAACACAACCTATTGGTGATCTTCCAGCAACCATTACGCACCTACAGATGACCTTTCCACAACCTTTTTGGAACCTTTCAGTAACCATTATACAACCTACAGATGACCTTCCCACAACCTTTTTGGAACCTTCCAGCAACCATTACACAACCTTTACATGCATATTTTGCACGACCACCCACCCTCTATTTCAGACATCTAGTATCGTAGTATTTTTACATGAGAATGTGAATGACACATTCAATGCAATTTTAAAATAAAAAATAATTTTACTGAAATGATACATAAATCGACTGATGTCTTCTTTGTCTCCTGTGGGCAAGTCTCTGACTCAGTGATCTTCATCTGCTTCTTCTGACGACAGTGATAATCGTGACGCTGCTGGCACTGCCCTTAACATTATGATTAATTTGTTACATTAACAAATAATTGTTATTTAAAATGAGTAGGTCAGACATATGAGGAATATCTAAATATGCCATAATTACATTCTTACATTTCAGATGACCTCGAAGAAAAATATTGGAAGAACTAGTCAATAGTGTCGAGCCCTCTTCTATGAATGTGCAAATCATAAAGACATATCATAATTTTCAAACTCTGAGAATACATTAAAAAGATTAAACACAAATTTATATAACATTCGTATGTGTAATGTTGTCTGCATATTGCAATCTTTGTTCTAAAAAGTATACAAGTTAGACAGTTTATGTAACATTTGATTTACTTCATTATGTTAAGTAGCAATTTGGACACGCACACATATTTTGAGCTATATTTAATATGTACTCACACACCAATTAAGAGACGGTATATGTGCTAATTTCCATTCTAATGTCGCTATCAGCACAACATGGCAGCACTATATTGCGGCATTCTGTATGTTGTGAAACTTCCTTTTCATAATTTAATTACCATGGTGTTGATTGTAATTTTATTTAAATAAGTAATTACTGTGATTATCCAAGAAATAATTAAACCCTCTCCAGGGTACACTGCAGATATTTGCTAGGCAGGTTGGGTTTCACACAGCAAGGAATTGACATTTCATTTTGGCCAGTGTCAACTTGTTCAATAATTTTATCAGACCACTTTGTTAAGTAGAAGACTGTCTATTATTTGATTATCTTGGATGGATGTTTTTAAGCAATCGTTTTGTTTTATATAGAATTTGTTTTCCCATAGAGAATTGCTTTGAGCAAGCACTTCATTATGCTGCACTTGACCCCCTACTTACTTACTTACTTACTTATACCTGTGTGCTCGCTGGGAGAATAGGCATCAACAAGTGAATGTCACTGTTGTCTGTCTGTGGCCATCCTCTCCATCTCTCTCCTGGTGTCTCTCTTTTGTATCCCTTACTGTGTCTCTGCCAAGTGATCCTTAGCTATCCTCTTTGCCTCTTCCCTGGGGACTTGACCACTGGTTGCCTGTAAGCAGGAGTGCCCTTAATGTTATTTAGATTGTTTGCACCCTATATATATCAGTGTTGTATATATATATAGGGTGTGTATACAGTTGTATATATATATATATATATATATATATATATATATATATATATATATATATATATATATATATATATATATATATATATGTATATATATATATGTGTCTGTGTGTATGTGTTTTGTTTGTATTATGTCTATTAATGAAGCAAGGTGAACAAAATTAAAATGTTGTATGATTAGAAATTAAGGAGCTAGAATGGTGAATGATGGGGACAGAGTAATGGCGACCCTCAGTGCCATCCAATCATATCAAATATAATATATATATATATATATATATATATATATATATATATATATATATATATATATATTATACTATACATACTCCATCCTCTCACAAATCAGGGTCATAAATCTTTTAAATTGTATGTTTTAATGTTTGGGCAATGGTTGTTCAAGCATTTTAAATCCGCTATAATTTTTAACATTGCCTAATACTCATAATTTAATACTCATACATGCCTTAAAATGATTTTAGTACATTAATGGCACACGGTTCATCAAAGTTTTCACACGTTTCACAACAACGTAAATAGCAAACTATAATAACATGCATTATCCTATATGACAGTTGCAATGCATATGCTATATATATATATATATATATATATATATATATATATATATATATATATATATATATATATAATATATATATATATATATATATATATATATATACATATATATATATATAATATATATATATATATATACATATATATATACATATATATATATATATATATATATATATATATATATAATATATATATATATATATATATATATATATATATATATATATATATACATACATAGGTCCGGCCGGGCCGAGTCGCATCCCTGCCCCAGTAACTGTTAGTGTCTGGCGCAGCTGCCCATGGCCTAGTTTTATAGCCGACCACTCGGTAACGCCTGCCCAGGCTTAATAAGACGATTAATCACTTCACGCACGAAACGGAAGCACCCGGTTTTTGCCTAATCGTTTTTTGAAATTTTTTCTATGCGGCAATACCCAACACATTCATTGGAGGTATAACCACTGCTGTTGGACTACTTACCTCAGGAAAGTTACAACAAATAAGAAATCCAACGTGAGACAGAAACCAAGTATGGCTACATTTTTTGCGCCAAATATTGAACCATACATTCAAAGGATTGTCATCAAATTGCTTTCCTATAGTCTTTTTTTGTATTCATTTTCTGCAATATATATAATCTATAGGCCGATACATTAATTCACTGCATAAAATTACTATACATACCTTTACATAGCTGTAGGACCGGAATTTGTGTTGGCAGTAAAACTTCTAACAATTGCCTGCACAGCTCGACCTTCCTTGCTTGGAATCATTAGTTAGCATATACGGAGTCAGCATCAATGTTACCAATTCGAATTCTAGACTAATATATGTCCTATACAGTTCTTTTCACAAATGTAAATTTTATTTTGTATGTGTTACAATATCAGATGATTTCATTTTGCCAAAATATATACACCATTTGGATTAATGATCAGAATGAAAACTACATTACCGAGCTGAGATGATGTTGATGCAACATCTGTCAACGTCACGGGTGGACGTCATTTTGCGACCATTAAGGTATGTCAAGATGACGTGACATCATAACGTTGCCTGAGCATTATCACCCAAAGTTGCAACGTGACGTTGTTACAACCGTTGTGCAACGTCATTGGTGACAGTACTAAATCGTGACCAAAAGGCAACGTTGCCTGGACGTCATGTGTTTGCTGGGTCGATCTGTAGATGTTTAATTTTATTCTAATAGTAATATTAAAACAAAACTTTTTGTTCATCACGGTTGAGATCAGTATATTTATCTCTCAGGATATGGTTATGAAAATGAGCATTGATAAGTTCTGACTGTACATAACGTATGTGGGAGTTTATGTTGAGGAAATGTTGTAGACTGACGTCACATATGTCACTGTGTCATCCTCAGGTGACAGTTCATTCGCCCATCAGTCGCCCCGATGGTGACCTTCAGCTGGCCTTGTATGGGAGCTTCCTTCCTGTCCCCTCGCTTGATTTATTCACCAAACAGCAGAAGGTAACTACTTCATGTCCCCATCTTGATTTGTTCACCCGATCACCACAGGTAGTGTCTTTTATATGCCTACTCACTAAACTATTCACCTGATGACAGCTCTCAAATGTTTCACAAATGGACTTACCGTTACTAAGAAAACTATCATTGACAGACCCAGTAGAGAGGTACAGGGGATATCTGAGATCAAACCATTTAAAATGTTTTAACCTAAGTAAATGACCACTGGGTGGTAGAGAGATGCCCTGGTCCTGAGCTTCCTCACACTCTGCAGTTTGCTTTTGGGCCATAGGGCTTCTTGATTTATCTAGAACACCATTTTTCTACCCCCTGCTGTTATATGCACACACTGTGTTTGAACATCTCCAGAAGACATTATGTTGGCTGCCCTCCATGATGGTATAGTGGTCTGTGCCCTTGATGACATATAATGACACACAGGGGGGTAGTGTTTATCCCCCTGAAAACAGAATGACCAGTCCCCTGATAATGTCCCTCGGATGAAATAATGATCTGTCCCCTGGTGATATAATGACCTGTCCCCTGATGATAGTGCTATTGTCCTCTGATGACATAATGACCTGTCCCCTGATGACAGTGCTATATCCCCTGATGACATAATGAGCTGCTCCTTGATGACATAATGAGCTGATCCTTGATGACATAATGACCTGCCCCTGATGACATAATGACCTGCCCCTGATGACATAATGAACTGCCCCTGATGACACAATGACCTGCCCCTGATGACACAATGACCTGCCATGTGGTAACATAATGACCTGCCCCTGATGACACAATGACCTGCCCTGTGATAACATAATGAGCTGCTCGTTGATGACATAATGACTGTGATGACCTAGAGGTCTATGCTGGCAGGAGAAGTCTGACCCCAAGGTTGACGCTGACCTTGCGGTGACACCAGGTGAGGTCGTGCCCGTCACAGGGCCACCTATCGCCATCAACGTGGGACGTCGTCGTGTCACCGTCTCTGTCACCAGTCTCTGTGACCGTCCCATTCAGATCGGCAGTCACTACCACTTCATCGAGGCAAACAAGTATCTCCAGTTTGACCGTGCTGCCACCTATGGCATGAGATTGGTAATGATGCACAGAAAACCACTACACTATTACTGTGGCAATATTGACACAGAGTCGGCAGTATATTCAGTTAAATTAGTTTTTAGGATTATATATGCTGTCTTGGACGTAATATGTTTCCTGTCGTGAAATTATTTTCCAAACCACAGGGGTTTTAAAATGTGACATTGGTGTGTCTTTCATGTGTTCAGCAGAAATGACGACTTTTAATATATGTATATTGTAGCCAAACAAACAAAGACAAATTTCTGTTGTGGCTTGTAATAACAACTGACACATGACTTCATGTTTCTTACTCATATGTCACATTACAGTTTTTAATGATAAAGTTATATGACACAATGTTTCTCACAGGTATATTCATCATGTATCTTACCGATTTATGAAATCATGTTATGTGCTGATGCATGACATGAAGTTTCTTATCTATATATTATTATCATATCATGTTTCTTACTACTAATGATATCAAATTATATCTCATATTTTTATAACATGTTTCTTACTGACGCAACACATTTTATGGTTGTTACTATTATTGTGTGTGTGAGTGGGTGCATCAGTTGCACTGTTGGTCTCCTAGCAACAGTTCTGATTGTAGAACATTGCATCTGGAACAGCGATTCGCTTCGAGCCTGGCGAGACTAGAGACGTGGCTCTGGTGGAGATAGCAGGAAAAAGGTGACCTCTGTCACAGTCCTCCTTCACAGACACTCGCCCTCACAAACACAGGCAGACATACACATATACAAACACACATGCACGTATACAACATGCACTCATATAATATGCATACATACATCAATACATATACAAGCACATGCCCATAAGTCTACTTCTCCCCCACATACACACACATGTACATATTATACACACATACACACACATGTACACATTATACACACTACACACACATGTACACAGTATACACATACACATGTACACAGTATACACACACACACACACACACCCACACACACACACACACACACACACACACAACACAACACACACACACACACATGTACACAGTACACACTACACACACGTGTACACAGTATACACACACACACTATCACACATGTACACACTACTCACATAATGTACACACTACACACACATGTACACACTACACACACATGCACACATTACACATACATGTACACACTAACACACATGCATACAATACATACTATACACATTACACACACATACACCCACATGTACACACTACACACACATATACACACATGTACACACTACGCACACATGTACACACTATATACACACGTGTACACAATACACTCTACACACATGTACACAATACATACTACATACACAGTACACACTACACACCATGTACACATGGAAACATGATCTACAACAATTAAATTAACATTACAACCAGTATTCCTCTGAGCAGATGAATGTACACGTAGTATGAACACAGCCAGTCACTGACTGGAGCGGTCCTGCCATTGACAGGGTAGTGCGAGGTGGGAACAGTCTCTGTGATGGACCTGTGACTCGGGACAACCTGGCAGCTGTGATGGAGCGCGTGAAAAGTGGCAGCTTCGCTCATCGTGAACAGGCAAGTCTCCTCACTTAGTGTCATGTCGGGCAAAACAAATCTATGGCTTAGCAGAAGAGGACATTCTAACCTCTGGAGACTGGGTGTGGGTGACAGGGAAGAGAGACTTACACGCATCTCTGTCTCAGTATTTGTGTTGACACGGAAGAAGACATGAGGTGAAGGTAAAGGGCTAAGAATAGGGTAAAACAAGCATCAGTTAAAACTGTGGAGGGTTAATGTGATTATCTACACTCAAGACAAAACTAGAGGTGCTAACCCAGGTAGCAAGCAAACATTAATCTAATGTTAATGTAACGTTAGCAGAAATGTTGGTTTAATGTTTAAATGCGAACGCTTTTTCAACATTATTTTGCTAGTTTAACCATTACCAAAATCTAAAAGTTCTAACCAAATACAAACATTAATGTAACATTTGCATGCTATCTGGGAAACAATGTAGGATGGAAGCTGGTGGATCTACCCCATTGTCAAGATGTAGTCGTGATGGTGTGTATCTTGAAATGGGAACCACCTCGTAACCATACAGATACTTGTTAGTTCGACAGGAATTTTACTTATTTCAATGAGTTTACTGTGCAAAATGTTTGTTAGGTAGAATAGTTGGATCTAAAAAGTAATAATTTTTTTTAAACCAGGAAATTCTCCAAACTTATGAAATTTTAAAAACATTTTTTTAAAGACAGGTACTATGAAATAACGGTCTCATGGTAGGTGTTGTCGCTATCTGTTGTGATATCGTGAGGTTATCCCAAGGATGGAGACGAAATGTGAGTTCACCCATCAGATGTGTCGAATTAGCACTAATTAGTTGGACTACCCGGGGGTAATGTTTGTTGAATACAGCAGAGCTGGGGAACTGCAAACGACAAGATGTTAGGCTAATTCCACCACAATACATGCCCAGGATTTAACATGACTCCACTGTCAGCGTACATTCTGTGACAGCAGATTGATGTTCCCTATCCAGTACAGAGCAGGCTCATGGCTCATGGCTCTCTGGAATCAGTTTGCAGTAGTGTGCAATGCAAGAGATCTGCAAGAGTTACAAATCATGACAAGGTTTAGCAAGTATACAATAATTACGGTGAACAAATGTTGATCAAAATCTGTGACTTTATGTATATGTTCTATCAACATTTGTAATCGTTTTTCCACTTGCCATTAATCAGCACCGGTAACTGTTGACAGACTGCGCCTGCAGGGGAGCCACCAGTTGCTACGATAAGTCGTCTTGTGTATGCTCACACATACGGACCAACAACTGGAGACAAGGTAGGTCATAGGTCATAGGTTGCAGTTAAGGGTCGTGTTTTGTGAATTCATGGAGTGGCCAGTCAACAACATTGGCTTCCAAATTCCAAAACAGCATTCCATATCGGATGGAGTGGAATTCACATTGAAATTATAATTTGGATTTTTAGCCATAGTCACCACAGTCTATAAGGTGTACATTTGTGGTGTGTGAGGTGTCTGTGAGGTGTCTATGCGGTGTTTGTGTAGTGTCTGTATTGTCATGTCTGTGCCGTTGTGTCTGCATGGTGTCTGCGTGATGCTGTGGTGTCTGTGTGGTGTCTTGGTTGCCTCGTTGTGTCTGCAGTGATGTGTTCATGATGTGTTCTGTACAGCTGCGTCTGGGAGACATGGAGCTGGTGATTGAGGTTGAGAGAGACTTCACGTCCTACGGAGACGAGTGTAAGTTCGGAGGAGGAAAGGTGAGTTGCTTCAATCCTGTGCCCAACTCTGTCCATTCATGCGGGAACAGAAAAGCCTCTTGACATATCTTGATATATCTCTGAGTATAAGCCACAGGAAAAGGGAGACAAGGGAATAATTGTGCCTTTTCAAATTTTGGTTGGAGCAGACATAGGGTATTGTGCTCCCATTGTAAATGAGAAGTTACAGTAGATGGCTGTGAAGGTTTGTCAGGAGCACCCCTCATTCTACTGACACCTGTCATTAGTGGGGTCAGCCAATGAGCTGATGAGATGAGATGCCTAAGTTTGGATGCAGCTCTTCTAACAGCCACAATCAGTGGACATGTAGTGGTGCTGAAACTCTGGGGAATGTCAGCCCCCAAAATTACTTTCAGTCCCATGTCTTCTGATGGTACATATATCTGATTCCTAGATTGTTTACAGTTAATACCTTCTTCTTCTTCTTTGCTGTCCATCGTGTCTGATGATGACATCAGTGTAGGGTTTCGTCTGTTGTGTGCTTTGCTCGTTGGTGAGAGACTAGTCCAATTTGAAATTTAAAACCTCTCCCGCAGTTGACACAGAAGATGACAGTGGTAGAAGCATCAGGAAGGCCATGGCGGAGATTGTGATCATGTTGATATTTTTGTGATATCTTTTCTTCAGTGTGGCTTTTTTCCTTGTGAATGGCCTGCCTCCACTGTTGTCGATCCAGTCGTCTACGGTGATGTTTGTAGCATTTAGGTGTCGTTTGACTACATCTTTGTATCGCAACCATTGTCCACCACGAAGACATTTCCCTTCGGTTAATTCTCCATAGAATACAGCCTTTGGTAATCAATGTGCTGTCATTCATACGGATGATATGTCCAGTCCAACGGAGTTGGGAAGCCGTTAGAGTGGCTTCTATGCTGGACATATTAGCCCATCTCAAGACTTCAACATACTGCCTGTCATGTTGCCAGGTGTTGCGGGAAGGCATGGGGCAGGCTGCGCTGGTGGCCAATGATGTGGCTGCAGACACAGTCATCACTAACGCACTCATTGTTGACGCTGTCGCTGGAGTCATCAAGGCCGACGTTGGAATCAAGGTGACGAAACAAAGACTTATCTTTCTCGTCAGCCTGACTCGCCATGGGTTAGGGTTAGGGTTAGGGTTAGGGTTAGGGTTAGTTAATTCAACATATGCTATTTAGCAAGTAAATCTGGAATGATGGTTAACTATATGAACTTATTTAGTTATGTAACTAAGATTTATCAAGTTGTAATTTACAGGGAATGTTTTATGTGTAAGTCTGGATATATGAGGGGTTTAAAAAAGGTACTGTTTGTTATTGTAAATGTGAAACAGTTCTGCTTGATGGAAGAATGGTTGCAATGTATATGTGGCAGTGTTTTGACATGTGAATATGTGGCAGTGTTTTGACATGTGAATATGTGTGTTTTGACATGTGAACACGTGTGTTTTGAAATGTGAACACGTGTGTTTTGACATGTGAACACATGTGTTTTGACATGTGAACACGTGTTTTGACATGTGAGCGTTTGTTTTGACATGTGAACACATATGTTTTGACATGTGAACATGTGTGTTTTGACATGAGAACATGTTTTTTTTTACATGTGAACACATGTTTTGACATGTGAACACGTGTCTTTTGACATGTGAACACGTGTGTTTCAGGATGGGATGATTGTGGGAATTGGCAAAGCTGGAAATCCTGATGTCATGGACAACGTTACCCCCGTAAGTGACCCGGATGTTATCACAATAGAAAGACTTGTATCATAATTAGACAGTTGGGTTGGAATGCATGTGGTCGTTGTAAAAAGGTTTTTGAGGTTTTTTTATTGACAGTCGGTGTAGGAGATGGTTAAAGGTAGAGGGTTTGCTTAAAGGTTTGACAGTTGACATAAATTGTAGGTAATCATAGTAAAAGGGTTGGTTTCAGTTTGACAGTTGCTGTGGTATGTAGGTGATCACTTGAGAGGGGTTATGGTCCTGTGGTTTGGTGGTATTTAAGGGGATGCAGGTAATCCTGGTTTATTCCCGTGATTGGTAATGTGGTTTTCACTCACTAGGTCTTATTGCACATTCAACCTGTCGTCAGAACATTGTCACCAACGATGACATCAACCTGTCTACTCTGGCATTGACATTTGTTGTTACGTCTTCTTCTCAGTGGTTATGTCATGACAGTACCTTGGTCTTAGTAGAAGGGTTTGTTGCAGGGTTTGACGGTGGGGGTGGGGACAGAGGTGATCGCAGGAGAAGGCCTTGTGCTGACCGCCGGGGCCCTGGACTGCCACGTCCACTTCATCTGCCCTCAGCTGGCCAAGGAGGCCATCGCAGCCGGCATCACGACTCTGTTTGGAGGCGGCACTGGACCAGCCACAGGAACCTGTGCCACCACCTGTAGCCCCGGACCCAACAACATCAAGTAGGTGGTAGAGGCAGGCACTCACACAGGCTGAGGCACGCACTAACACAGGCTGAGGCAGGCACTCACACAGGCTGAGGCACGCACTCACAGAGGCTGAGGCACGCACTCACACAGGCTGAGGCAGGCACTCACACAGGCTGAGGCAGGCACTCACACAGGCTGAGGCACACACTCACACAGGCTGAGGAGGCACTCACACAGGCTGAGGCAGGCACTCACACAGGCTGGGGACAGGCACTCACACAGGCTGAGGCAGGCACTCACACAGGCTGAGACAGGCACTCACACAGGCTGAGGCAGGCACTCGCACAGCCTGAGGAAGCACTCACACAGGCTGAGACAGGCACTCACACAGGCTGAGGCAGGCACTCACACAGGCTGAGGCAGGCACTCACACAGGCTGAGGCAGGCACTCACACAGGCTGAGGCAGGCACTCACACAGGCTGAGGCAGGCACTCACACAGGCTGAGGCAGGCACTCACACAGGAGGCAGGCACTCACACAGGCTGAGGCAGGCACTCACACAGGTAGGCAGGCACTCACACAGGCTGAGGCAGGCACTCACACAGGTTGAGGTAGGCACTCACACAGGCTGAGGCACGCACTCACACAAGCTGAGGCAGGCACTCACACAGGCTGAGGCACGCACTCACACAGGCTGAGGCACGCACTCACACAGGTTGAGGTAGGCACTCACACAGGCTGAGGTAGGCACTCACACAGGCTGAGGCACGCACTCACACAGGTTGAGGCACGCACTCACACAGGTTGAGGTAGGCACTCACACAGGCTGAGGTAGGCACTCACACAGGCTGAGGCAGGCACTCACACAGGTTGAGGAGGCACTCACACAGGCTGAGGTAGGCACTCACACAGGTTGAGGCAGGCACTCACACAGGTTGAGGTAGGCACTCACACAGGCTGAGGTAGGCACTCACACAGGCTGAGGCAGGCACTCACACAGGCTGAGGCAGGCACTCACACAGGCTGAGGTAGGCACTCACACAGGTTGAGGTAGGCACTCACACAGGCTGAGGTAGGCACTCACACAGGTTGAGGTAGGCACTCACACAGGTTGAGGTAGGCACTCACACAGGTTGAGGTAGGCACTCACACAGGCTGAGGTAGGCACTCACACAGGTTGAGGTAGGCACTCACACAGGTTGAGGTAGGCACTCACACAGGTTGAGGCAGGCACTCACACAGGCTGAGGTAGGCACTCACACAGGTTGAGGTAGGCACTCACAGGTTGAGGTAGGCACTCACACAGGTTGAGGTAGGCACTCACACAGGTTGAGGCAGGCACTCACACAGGTTGAGGTAGGCACTCACACAGGCTGAGGTAGGCACTCACACAGGTTGAGGCAGGCACTCACACAGGTTGAGGTAGGCACTCACACAGGCTGAGGTAGGCACTCACACAGGCTGAGGTAGGCACTCACTACAGGCTGAGGCTGCATCTTACTGAAGGATTTTTTAAATTCATTTATGGCAGAGAAAATCAGAAGCTACGTAATTAAAGTTTGTTTAGATTTCATCAATAAATAATAGATTGTTGAATATGTATCAATAAAACCGGTGGAATTCAAAATTCCACAATTTTACAACATTTTTCCTATAATTAGTTGTGAAAGGTCGCATGTGAACTTGGGTTCCGCAGGTTTATGATACAGAGTACAGATGCGTTCCCTTTGAACTTTGGCTTCACGGGCAAAGGAAACACATCCCGGTCGAGCGGAGAATCCTGCGAGTTGGAAGAACAGATCAGAGCCGGAGCCATTGGGTTTGTGGTTGTTTAATTAATTACTGTCAATTACATTTCCGCTCAGTCCACAGTCTATCAGTCTGTAGTGCATTAAAAACATGCTAGTAGCAAATATATATATATATATTTATATATATATTTGTTTTTCTAGCAATATGTTATAGCTTTTATATCAATGTTCAACAAATATGGCACTTTAAATCCCACTTTAACGCATTTTTGTTTTGCTTCACTGTTGTCTTTTGACTGAGCGAGGGTGATTCTTAGAAATAACTTGTTAGGAACAATATCATCTGAATATCTTTGTGGATTAAAGCACCTCAATTCATGATGGTGACATGAATATAGTACATTGCGCACATCAGGTGATTTATACTACTGAGGGTAGATTTTAGTGGCCCCTGATATCTACCCTCTTGAGGGTAGATATCAGTGGTCCCCTCTCTTGCTGTAGGTTGAAGTTGCATGAGGATTGGGGCACCACTCCGGCCGTTATTGACCACTGTCTCCGCGTGGCAGAAAAGATGGATGTCCAGGTATCACTGACCACTGCAAATTCCCCTCTGCCATATCAGAAAAAATATGTCATTGTATCTATGCCCGAATATGTCCTGTTGAAGTTGAATATTGACAATTTAAAAAAAAGTTTATTTATTAAGATGTGGACTTATAATGTCAGTTTTATTGGGCACGAGTCATGATGCAGCCTTTGTTGAAAAAGCATCTCATGTAAAGTTTTCACCCATTATCAATGCAGTTTGACTTCGAATAACCAACATTTCAAAATAACATAAACTACAAAATAGTATAATGTGTAAGAAATAATATCGCCCAGGTTATGAACATCTCCTTGCACTCATCAGTGTGCTGTAGTGTTAACAACCTTACGATTGACCTTTGACCCAGGTGATGATTCACACGGACACGTTGAATGAGTCGGCTTGTGTGGAACAAACCATCAAAGCCTTCCGCGGTCGCACGATCCACACATACCACTCGGAGGGCGCGGGAGGTGGTCACGCCCCCGACATCATCCGAGTGTGCGGTGAACCCAACGTGCTGCCCTCCTCCACCAACCCCACTCGACCCTACACCAAGAACACCATCGACGAACACCTCGACATGCTGATGGTGTGTCACCACCTCGACAAGTAGGTATATCATGAACACATTGACATGTCACCACCTCGATAAGTAGGTATATCATGAACACATTGACATGTCACCACCTCGACAAGTAGGTATATCATGAACACATTGACATGTCACCACCTCGACAAGTAGGTATATCATGAACACATTGACATGTCACCACCTCAACAAGTAGGTATAGCATGAACACATTGACATGTCACCACCTCGACAAGTAGGTATAGCATGAACACATTGACATGTCACCACCTCAACAAGTAGGTATAGCATGAACACATTGACATGTCACCACCTCAACAAGTAGGTATATCATGAACACATTGACATGTCACCACCTCAACAAGTAGGTATAGCATGAACACATTGACATGTCACCACCTCAACAAGTAGGTATATCATGAACACATTGACATGTCACCACCTCGACAAGTAGGTATAGCATGAACACATTGACATGTCACTACCTCGACAAGTAGGTATAGCATGAACACATTGACATGTCACCACCTCGACAAGTAGGTATAGCATGAACACATTGACATGTCACCACCTCGACAAGTAGGTATAGCATGAACACATTGACATGTCACTACCTCGACAAGTAGGTATAGCATGAACACATTGACATGTCACCACCTCGACAAGTAGGTATAGCATGAACACATTGACATGTCACTACCTCGACAAGTAGGTATATCATGAACACATTGACATGTCACCACCTCGACAAGTAGGTATAGCATGAACACATTGACATGTCACCACCTCAACAAGTAGGTATAGCATGAACACATTGACATGTCACTACCTCGACAAGTAGTCATTGCATGGACACACTGACATGTCACTACCTCGACAAGTAGGTATAGCATGAACACATTGACATGTCACTACCTCGACAAGTAGGTATATCATGAACACATTGACATGTCACTACCTCGACAAGTAGGTATAGCATGAACACATTGACATGTCACCACCTCGACAAGTAGGTATAGCATGAACACATTGACATGTCACCACCTCGACAAGTAGGTATAGCATGAACACATTAACATGTCACCACCTCGACAAGTAGGTATAGCATGAACACATTGACATGTCACCACCTCGACAAGTAGGTATAGCATGAACACATTGACATGTCACCACCTCAACAAGTAGTCATTGCATGGACACACTGACATGTCACCACCTTGACAAGTAGGTATAGCATGAACACATTGACATGTCACTACCTCGACAAGTAGGTATAGCATGAACACATTGACATGTCACCACCTCGACAAGTAGGTATAGCATGAACGCATTGACATGTCACCACCTCAACAAGTAGTCATTGCATGGACACACTGACATGTCACCACCTTGACAAGTAGGTATATCATGAACACATTGACATGTCACTACCTCGACAAGTAGTCATGTCACGGACACACTGACATGTCACTACCTCAACAAGTAGTCATGTCATGGACACACTGACATGTCATCACCTCAACAAGTAGTCATGTCATGAACACACTGACATGTCACCACCTCAACAAGTAGTCATGTCACGGACACACTGACATGTCACCACCTCAACAAGTAGTCATGTCATGGACACACTGACATGTCACCACCTCAACAAGTAGTCATGTCACGGACACACTGACATGTCACCACCTCAACAAGTAGTCATGTCACGGACACACTGACATGTCACCACCTCAACAAGTAGTCATGTCACGGACACACTGATATGTCACCACCTCAACAAGTAGTCATGTCACGGACACACTGACATGTTGCTGTAGGGACATGATCTAGAGAGTTGGACATAAACATATACCACTGTGTACATCTTAAACGTGGCAAAGTGTACAGTGATTGAGGAGGTGACAGTCATAAGAAGTTTGAAAAGATTACAGTCCTTTGACTAGATTACAGTACATTGTGCTGTCTTATTTGACCTTCAACCCCAATCTTGCCCATCAACCATGGGTCTCGCTCATCATCCCTGATATTTCATTCCATAACCTCCATGTCTCACCCATCAACCCCCATGTCTCACCCATCATCCCCATGTCTCACCCATCATCCCCCATGTCTCACCCATCATCCCCCATGTATCACCCATCATCCCTGTGTCTCACCCATCATCCCCATGTCTCACCCATCAACCCCCATGTCTCACCCATCAAACCCCCAGTCTCACCCATCAACCCCCATGTCTCACCCATCAACCCCCTTGTCTCACCCATCAACCCCCATGTCTCACCCATCAACCCCCATGTCTCACCCATCAACCCCCTTGTCTCACCCATCAACCCCCATGTCTCACCCATCAACCCCCATGTCTCACCCATCAACCCCCATGTCTCACCCATCAAACCCGTGTCTCGCTACTGACCCATGGGTGTCACCAGGGACCTGAAGGAAGATGTGGCATTTGCGGAGTCACGTATCCGCGCGGAGACCATCGCAGCGGAGGACATGTTGCATGACATGGGCGCCATCAGCATCATCTCTTCCGACTCCCAGGCCATGGGACGCATTGGGGAGGTCATCACCCGCACCTGGCAGACAGCTGACAAGATGAGGCGCTTCAGGGGCAGACTTGCCAAGGAGAAGGTCTGTGTCTCAGGGTCACAAAGTCTGTGTCTCAGGGTCATGAGTTCTATGTCTCAGGGTCACGAGGTCTATGTCTCAGGGTCATGAGGTCTGTTTAGTTTGCAATCCTAAACCCTAATTGTGAAATGCCACAATTTTTAAAGGATCTAGTATTATCAACTTGTATTAAATAAAAAATGAAATTATTAATTTGACATCAAGTTGTTTGCATGAATATGCAGAGCTGTGGTACCTGAAAAATGGTCTTATTTTCTTACTGTCTATTCTTGATGTTTAGGGAGAAAATGACAACATTCGTGTGAGACGGTATCTTGCCAAGTACACCATCAACCCGGCCGTCGGTCATGGCATGGGGCATTTGATTGGTTCTGTTGAGGTACATGGAACTTGATACACGTGTTTTGTTCAGTAAAGATGGTGGTTGTTCATCTATGTGTAGATATGACAGCGTCTGAAGCTTGTGTCTGTGGCAAGACACAGACGGAGGAGTGGTGATGTCTTACAGGCTCTCACTTGTAACAAACACCCCTTGGAGCTAAGGAAGGAGCGATTATGAGAAGTTGCCTTGTCTGTGCGCAGTAATATTTGATTTTGTTTTACAATGTTGTGTCGGAATGTTGGTAGTCCGGACTTGTTTGGGGAGTAGTTTAGCAGAATTAGGTTACAAACATGTCATTTGAGTATAATTTAAAATATGTTGAAATGTAATTTCAGTATTGCATTAACATTCACTTGAGGTCCATTTGGGATTTATGTTAATTGTACCTATCATTATAGCACCTTATAATACTACATTTTTAGACTAGATATCTTCGGTAACTAATGGTTTGACCTTGAGTAGGTCGGCAAGATGGCGGACTTGGTGTTGTGGGATCCTGCCTTCTTTGGAGCGAAACCTGAGATTATCATCAAAGGAGGCTATATCACTTGGGCCCAGATGGGTCAGTTCGGTTTCCAACAATTATCTCTGTCAGTATATAATCATAACATGAATGCTGTAATTATCTCAAACTGTTTAAAATATATAATCCCTTTTTAATTGCAGTTTTGCATTGTAGAAATAATTTATTAGATATACCAAGTGTAATTTTTTTTCTAAAATGCTTTTTTTAATAAAATAAAATAAGTTTTATTGTACTGTTCAATTTTTAACAGTTCTTTATATTGTGCATCTCTGAACATAATTTTATTCCAGAGTTATATTGCTCATAAATAAAAGTCTTTATTATACAGTTATGTTTTCCGTTATTTATTGTCTTGAAACAAATCTTTATGGGTCTCTCAGGAATGCCAAATGCCTCGATCCCCACCCCGCAACCTGTGAAGCAACGCAAACAGTTTGGCGCTTACGGCCGGGCTGTTGGCAACAACTCAGTCGTGTTTGTCTCTCAGGTAAGTCCGGTAACAGCTGAGATTAAACCAACACTTGCAAGTTCATTATACAGGGCATTAATTAGTTTTGAGAGGGGTCTTTTTACTTCATGATTGCAGGATCACAACAAAGCCTTGAGTGCAGCTCTTTTGCCTTTTAGTGGAATTTTTTCCATAGCAGACGTTACGCACATATTACACCTCCTCAGCTAGTCTGTCATACACTAATTTGCATATCGCCACCCCCTTGAACAAGTGTGTCAACTCGATATGCATCAGTTTGACACAATTTATTTACAACAAAACAGGCTCATACAAGTGACTGTGCTCTTGTCAAGGATTTTTCTTTTTGGGCGGGAAACCTTTTTTTGACATTTTTTTGGGTTTAACCCACACGGTCTTTTTTTATTTTGGGTTTAACCACACGGTCTTTTTTTAATTTTTTGGGTTTAACCCACACCGGGGTCCTTTGGGGTTTGGTTGAAAACCGGGGTGGTCTGTGTTTGGTTGACATTTTTTGGGGGTCTTTTAATTTTTTTGGTTGATACGGGGGGTTCCTGGTTTTTTGGTTGACACCCGGGGGGTTCCTGGTTTTTTGGTTGACACATGTGGTCTATGTTTGGTTGATACGTGGTCTGTGTTTGGTTGACACGTGGTCTGTGTTTGGTTGACACATGGTCTGTGTTTGGTTGATATGTGGTCTGTGTTTGGTTGATACGTGGTCTGTGTTGTTGCCGTCTCCAGGCATGCAAGGACTCTGGTGTGGTGAACCAGTATGGCATCAGTAAGCGCCCCGAGGCTGTAAAGTGTTGCCGCAAGCTCTCCAAGGCTGACATGGTGCTCAACGACTACCTGCCTAAGATCACAGGTAAGCCTTCAAACAATGCCTGTTGGTTTGTAAGAATGGCAATGTGTTTGTAGAGTAAAGGTAAAGTTCTTACACTGTACAGTCTACATCAAGTCTATAACTCATAGCATTTTACACTTTACTCCCAGGTAGTGTGCATTCAAACACCATTGCAACTTCTCTGGGAAGTATTCAGCCAAGCTCAACAAAATTCATGTGCAAAAGTTGTTCCTTGCAGGAGTGTGACTCAGCTGCACATCATTCAAACCAGAGTTTTCTGTTGAAAGCCCAGTGCATCACAGTGCTCCAGTTTAACTTGTCATAGTTGACCTGTAAGGACCCTGTGAGCTTGCAGCTTGTCACGGTCAGTTGTGTGCTTGTCTTGCAGTTGACCCGCAGTCTTACAAGGTCCACATCACTGACCCTGAGATGACCACTCCACAACATCTCATCTGTCCACCAGCCCAGCGGCTTGCACTCGCCCAGAGGTACTTCCTCTTCTAGGGCATGCTGGGAGATGTACTTCCTCCTCTTGTGCGTGCTGGGAGAGGTACTTCCTCATCTAGTACATGCTGGGAGAGGTACTTCCTCTTCTAGTGCATGCTGGAAGTGTCATGCCATCAGGTAAAGGAGTTTGTGGATGCAGACTGTCAACAGAAACAGGACTTGGTCTTTACAGGTTAGCATAATTGGCCAACTTTTTGAGTGCAGATTGTGCTGTGGTGTCACCATGTCAAGACATGTCAAGACAGTCACACAGCTGGTTTGTCCGACAAACACATTTCTGTTAAGGCTTACTAACCGATGCCCACCGTAGGACCTAGGCCAAGACAGGGTGGTGACTTGACTGTGTAACCAGAACTACATTTATCACTGCTTGTTAGTGTCACCAGGTAAGGCTTGTTGCTGTAATTGGTTGGAGCTTGTTAGAATGATCACTTCGTAGAGGTCATTTGGATGTATATAATCGTTACTTTATCCAGAGAATCAGGTTGAGGTACATCATGTCAAGATTGTATGAGGAATTGTTTTTTATATATCTTTATGAGGATATTTTTATAAATTATATATATATATATTATAATAAAAATTTTTTTTAATATTTATTTATTATTGGTATATATATATATGTATATATATATATATATATATATATATATATGTATATATTATATATATAGTGTGTATATATATATATATATATATATATATATATATATAAAATTAAACCAAAAAATTTTTTATATATATATATATATATATATATATATATAAAATATATATATATATATATATATTTACTAGCCCCTTAAAACCTAGACTGAAAATTTTAAAGTTTACTGATATTGGTAACATTATTATTCAGGGGACAGTGGTTTAGTTTTAATTTTTGCCTGCACATAACAAATAATATATAGCATCTTGATCAAGAGTGTCTCTGACATATTTTGTAAAAATAAAAAAAGCGATCATTATCTGATCTCATGTAACAAGGAGGTGATTCTGTTACAGTGGTAAAAACCTACATAATTATTTTGACAATAAATCAGAAAGTAATTATGTATTTTACTAAATTAAATGGTACCGAGAAATTAAAAGCAATAATATGTTTTATTGTAGTTTTATTGTCGGCAAAGGTTTACATAATGAGAGGCGTAGACGTATATGTAAAATATGCATGCACCTTCAGTCTCGTATCTCGCTGGCTGGGAGCGGAACTGCACATCACACACCTAAAGTACTCAGCAGACATATTCAAACAACACATTCAAATGATAACATATACTTCAACACACCTTACATTAACACATCTTGTGTTAACATGCGTTGTGTTACACACACTGTGCACATTACGTTAACACATCTTGTGTTATGTCTACCTAGATCTGACATGCAAGACAACAATTTACACTCGTCAGGACGAAACGTTCTAAGTAAATACAAACTTAGTATATGACAGTCTGTGCATGCGTAAGGATCTACTGCCCTGTCAGAGAGTAAGCAAAAAACCCTCAATGTTACAGAGGCAATAGTCTATTCTGTTGGACGTCTCTGTGGGTCTTTCAGTTTTCGTTTAACAACTGGGTTCTATGATAATCTGATTAGGTTCACATCCAACCTACCATCTGACAGCCCAAACATCAAAGTTGAACCTGCACATTGTTCGTTCCGTGGGTGCTGTGCACAGTGTTTGTTGACTTAAGAATTCTAATACCTGCCCGAGGCTTCACGGAACTATATCAAAACAATAACAAATTGTTTCTTAAATTTGCTTTTGTTTTTCACAGTCAGTTTACAGGCATTCTCAAAGATTGCCACAGACAGTTACAATTTTCTCGCACCTATGTCTTCATTCATGGCTTCTTGGCCTCAGTGGCTGCCTGGAGGAAACAACTAAACTGAATGTCACACACAGCCCAGCAACTGAGAGATTCACACCTTACATCATACCTCACACGGTACCTCATACGGTACCTCACACCATACATCACATGGTAACTCTCACCATACATCACACAGTACCTCATACCATACCTCACCATACATCACAAGGTACCTCACACCATACATTACAAGGTACCTCACACCATAACTCACATGGTACTTCACACCATACATCACAAGGTACCTCATACCATACATTACAAGGTACCTCACACGGTACCTCACACCATAACTCACATGGTACCTCTCACCATACCTCACATGGTACCTCTCATCATACCTCACATGGTACCTCATGTCATCCATTATGTCATACCGCAATATTTCACCCCCAACCTCATGCCACACATACCTTACATCATACCTCAAGCAATACCTTGTGCCATACCTCACGCCATTCCTTGTCATACTTCGCATCACACCTCATGCCATGCCTCATACCGTAGATCATGCAGTACCTCGTGCCATACCTCACATCACACCTAACGCCATACCTTATGTCATATCTCACATCATACTTTAGGTCATATCTCACACACCATACTTCATGTCAAGGTCATGCCTGCAGTCATACCCCCGCTGTCTCTTACCTCGCCCCACCTGGGCAGCACTGACATCAAGAATGAATGGACACATGTTGGAACCTGGCTCCACCTACTGGCACTGGTCAGAACCTGCTTCCACACTGTTTGTCAACCCATCGTTTACTTTGAAGAAGGATTTTTTGAGACGGTAACATGTTGTGGTCAAAAACATTAATTGTGACTTATTCGTGTATAAAGGAAAGCAAGCCGCGTTATATACATGCAATAAATAATGTTAGTTTCATTACTGAATAAAAATGGACTGCCTATGAGAGGTCATGTTGTGTGAGAAGTCATGTTGTGTGAGAGGTCATGATGTGTGAGAGGTCGTATCATTGAGGTCATGTTGTGTGAGAAGTCATGTGTGAGAAGTCATGATGTGTGAGAGGTCGTATCATTGAGGTCATGTTGTGTGAGAAGTCATGTGTGAGAGGTCATGATGTGTGAGAGGTTGTATCATTGAGGTCGTGTTCTGTGGGAGGTCATACAGTTGTGGTCATGCAGTGAGAGGTCGTGAGACAAACAAGAAGCGGTGCGACCAGTGACAGCAGGCAGGTGGCGTGACCGATTCACACGAAAGCGAAAGTTGTCCATTCAACTCAGAGGCAGCCGAGGGCTGAAATCACGATACCGTCGGAACCCCCCCCGATAAATACAACACATCTGCTTGTCTCTAGCAAGTCTCCTGTCATCACTGCAACTGAGATCAAACTGCCATGTCCCTGGATACACACAGTAAACCTTATCATCAAAACTCAGGGTGTCTGTAACATTATGTGTGACATCCATTCAACATATATTACAAGCTATAATATAATTCTGTGCCGTGAGTCTAAAGTGTGATGTGGTTGTGTGGACTGTGTAATCTACAGCATCTTGTGAGGAACTCATTTAAAGCAAGCAAACAGCGTCAACACAACAGTCCTCTACACAAGTGAAAGGAACACCAACGTAACACAGACCTCTAGGCAAGTGACAGGAACATAGCAGTCAGTTCACACTGGATGGACCTGTTCGTGGACAAAGTTATCAAGTAAATATACAAACAACTATAAATGCCATAGAGAACTATTAAACTCTCCGTCAATTCACATCTCTCATGTTTTTGCCATCGATTGCGGTTTCCATAAAAACATGCGACACACAGCTGCAGTTGATAAAACAAACTAAAGCAGCCAGTGGTGAAGGGGCCAGACATAAACTGGACACACCAGTGACCAGAACAGTACTACACAAACTGGTCATTGCACCGACTATTACCCAGGGCTAGTATGAACACATCTCTCGAGATGAAGAGCAAGTTGCGCACACTGCCTCCCACGTATAAAATGCAACACTACTGTCATAATCCAAACTAACCACACCTCCGCAAGCAAGCTGCAGTCGTAAATATGTAAAGCTAAAATACAACTGTGGCATGTGCAGTGATCTACGTAGACAGTGAGTCGTTTAGTAGCTTGTATACAGGTTGACATTCCTGTTATAAGACTGCCACAGATATCCACGATTCCTTAACATAATACATCAACATCACTGTTGTGATTGACAGGTGCCACACCGTTGTGATTGACATGTGCCACATTATTGTGATCGACAGGTGCCACATTGTTGTGATTGACTGGTGCCACACTGTTGTGATCGACAGGAGCCACATTGATGTGATTGACATATGCCACACTGTTGTAATTGACAGGTGTCACACTGTTGTGATTGACAGGGGCCAAGAAGAGATCATTCTTAGAACTGTCTTCACACAAACACACCACATACATGTATAAGCTGTTCCTTCTACCCAATGCTACATAATAAATACATAAATTAATTCACACATATTACATACGCCCGGATAACCACAGTACAGTGTGTGACTGCTGCCCATCGTGAAGACAGTCGGAGCAGGTCTGATGTCCTTAGTAACAGCTCGGGCAATGCATTGTTAGAGACGGGTTCTTCTGGACGTCCTCAGTTCTTGTGACACAGAACACAGGGAGGCAGAGCGCATGTCCACGATCCAGCAAAAACGCAGCACATTACAAATATAATTATAATGCAGGGTCAACAGAGAAACAACGTCCAGTCACGTCCAGTCTGCGGTCAAGCCAGTGAAGACAAAAGTCCTCCCGCAGTCGACACTTGCTGACCGCGGTTCAAAACGATGACACGCGTGATAAAAGGACGTCTTGGAAAGTGGCTGGACGAAGGGATTGTCACACGGGTCGTCGTGACACGGGCTAGAGTTACGACCGCTGTCGGTGCGCGAACCGTTTGCGTACAGCGTGGATCATGCGCGCGAAGACGTTGCGTCGCTTCTTCTTGCTGGGGATGTCCCTCGGCCCAAAGTGTCGGTCAACTTCGTCCTCCACCTGCTGATCTATCGTGTCGTGATCGTCCGGCGACGCCACGCACGGTGACGACATCGTTTCCGTTGCTGGCGGCGACACCACCACCGGCTCCTCCAGCGCCAGCTGCTCTTGCTCCTGCCTCCTCTTCTCCTCCTCCTCCTCCTCCTTCTTCAGTCGCTCCTTCTCCAGGACCTCAGCCAGAAGGTCTTCGATCTCCTTCGCCCGCTCGATGATCTGCTGCACCATCGCTGCAACAACACAGGCACAGCGGTAACCATAGCAACGACACGTGGTAACCACACGTGAAGTGGTAACAATAGCAACCACACACACAAGTGTCAACCACACATGACACTGACTGACACTGGACATTACATGATTCAGTGTGAACATTATTTTGTTTAATCGTTCAAAATACTTTGTAAATGGTATTTCATCATTTACCAAACTCAGTTCAGTAAAATGTTAGTTAAGTGCACAGTGTGTCCAGGATGAAGCTTTAAGTGACCACAGGACACAGCTAAAACCATCTACAGGACGCAGCTCTACGTGTCTACAAGATAGAGCTTTAAGTGCCTACAAGACGTAGCTCTAAGTGTCTACAGGACGTAGCTCTAAGTGTCTACAGGACGTAGCTCTAAGTGTCTACAAGACACAGCTCTAAGGGTTTACAAGATACAGCTCTACGTGTCTACAGAACGCAGTCAAAAGCATCTACAGGACACAGCTCTAAGTGTCTACAGGACATAGCTCTAAGTGTCTACAAGATACAGCTCTACGTGTCTACAGGACGCAGTTAAAAGCATCTACAGGACACAGCTCTAAGTGTCTACAGGACATAGCTCTAAGTGTCTACAAGATATAGCTCCAAGTGTCTACAGGACGCAGTTAAAAGCATCTACAGGACACAGCGGTATACAGGACACAGCTCTAAGTGTCTACAGGACAGCTGTATCTACTGGAGTAGTGTATGTGCACCTGTGATGTGCACAGTGCACACATGATCAATGCACTAGTGCTGCAACCAAGTGGGTCGTGGAGGTACTACATGCCAGTATTATAGTCACCAGATGGCAGCATGGTACAATAGTAGTTTAACCCTTGTATCTGCACATATCCAAGAATCTTGAGAAAAAACTATGCAACCTTTTTGTTTATTAAACAACACATATATACAGAACGATATTACTCAAACAGACATTAACTGAACTGAACAGATGTATTTCATGCTATTGTGAGTATAAGAATATTGCCAATATTGGTCTCTTATATTGCACACATTGCAGAGGATGGAAAGCTATAATTGATTACTTAATAAAACATTAGCACAATGATAGCTGTTGAATGAAAAAAATGTTCCTTCCCAATCTGCTTACACAAAGATTGCAGCCTACAGTCAAACGCTTGTTTTCATAATGTATTATGGTACACTGTACAAAATTGGCTGTTCTCTATTATATGTTAATTACTATTAGTTATGCTACAAGCTAGATTATTACTATGCAATGGTTTTTTCTGCTTGTTTAGTATCACTGTGATAGATATTAGCAGGCAATAACCATCAAAGAGATGTAAGTCTATATTGTATCATGGTGCAGTTAGCTAGTTTTATGATTTCTATTGTCATTATAATTGTTCCATGTTCAGTCAAAAAAACGTTTCCTTAAAACAATTTGTTTGCCAATGGAGGGGTCATGTTTGCTTTAGTAATCATAAGAATGCTTTGTATGCAAATGTATTTCATCTATCTGGTTGTGTTTGTGTGTGAATGTGTTTGATATGTATGTGTATGTTTATGTAATGTATTATATTCACTTGTGTACTTTGTGTATACATTTTTTTACATACATTTGTGTGTGTGTGTGTGTGTTCATGCATGCATGCATGCATGTGTGAATGTGTGTGTGTATGTCTGTCTGCATGGTGAGTGTACACTGTATATGTGTATTTATTTACTTGCTGGTAGGTGTACAAGCTTATGTATAATTTAGTCAAATCCAACAAACGAGGACAGAGGATCTTGGCATTCCAAACAAAATTCCAAAATAGAATTGCACGTACATGTAAACTGATCACACATCTGTGTGAGACAGTGAACTGACATTACAATAATAGTTACTTCATGTAATATGACTATTTACCACTGTTCATACGAACAAGTTTAAACATTGTAGGCCAGAAAGAGGCTGTCAATGCTTTTGACAAGAAAGCCGGCCTGACATAGTGGTTAGCTGAGTGCTGGGTCCACGCTGCAACTAGAGTGGTTAGATTTGTCTACGGAGCTACGAGAAGCAACTAGCAGCCGAGTGTGACAGGCTGTACCTTCTGACAGGTTGTTCAGGTCGGGTTCTAGAAAACAACATGACATGCAGCAACGTGAAAGTGAACACTAGTATGACAGCTGCAAATTATATATAAGCATGCAAGATATTCTAACACATGCCTGTATAGACTCTCACAGAGGTAGTGTCTAACAGATGTAATATCTAACCATCTAACACAGTGCTTGGACACATTCAACAACACTCTTGCCCATTGTGCATGAGGACATTTGGGCACAACAGCCTTTGCAAATCAGGATGATATGTAGTATGTTTATTTCAGACAAATAGTCCATATGTAAACATAAAATAAAATAAAAGTACACTACTTAAAAACAACTAAAGCAATTATGGGGTACTAGTAAAACAATAAATCAGTGGGTAATAAAAATAAATAAATAGGTCATGAAATAAAATTGAATAAGTGATTAAATATTTTTTTTAAATGGGTAAAAAATACAATACAATATTATGTGTACAATAGGGATCTCCAGTATTTGTACTTCTAAAATGTATATCAGTATGAAAGTAATTAACAAATAAATGGTTTTCAGACTGGTGAAGACGACATAAAAGGCTAAATATAGATGAACGAAAGCGTTCATTAAAAGATTTAATATTTAATATAATTTAATATAATTGGTGGCAAACATAAAATGATATGAACTTAGGAACATGAACTTAGGAACATGCTTTGGGACAGTGTCTCAATTGGTTGGTCAAACTATAGACTGCGGGAAACCGCTGTAACACTGGCTTGTTTTTAGTCACCACAAATGACCACATGTAGATGACACTGATATTATCAGGAAAATTTCCTCATGGTTTTGAATTATAAACTATCCTCGTATCGTGAGATTGTGTTTTCAATATCTTACCACCAAATCATGTCTATGAAACAGAATCTACAAAGCCGGGTTCACGTACATCGTCAGAAATGTTTACCTGCTAACTGTAGACTGTGTGTGTTCCCCAGGCCTGGCACCTTGGTGCTTGACCACCACCAGAATGTCTCTGCAACAGATTGACCATAGGATGACCATCATATGTTCAGGATGACCAACAGATGACCATAGGATGACCATCAGATGTTCAGGATGACCAACAGATGACCACAGGATGACCATCAGATGTTCAGGATGACTGACAGACCATTTTGAGGTCTTTAATGCTGCTATAGATATACGTATAGAAGTGTTTACTTCAAACTCAAACTGGCAGTAGTCCGAGTGGGGGCAAAACCGCATGAACGCGGGAACACCAGGGGTGGAGTCGAGAAAGATTTTTATTGTATTCAAAGTCATTATGGGAGCATGATAAAGCTGAAGTTTAACAACAACAACAACAGTACAAGGTTTAAAAACCCCTTCAAAGACACATCTCTTCAAACAAGCTTTCTTTGTCATTTAACTGATGAGGACACATTTAACTTTTTATCAATTGATTTTATGTTTCAGTTGATCGTCTTTAAATTAATATATGTAAACTACATTTACTTTACTTTTAATTTGTGCTCCTTATTATCTATAATTTTATCTTAACATTTTTAGAGACTGTATTTTAGGTAGATTTTACACGTATGTCATTTTATGTGCATGTGCATGTTTGTAAAGCGCCCAGGAGCAATTTTTAACTGATCGGGCATTATATATTTTATTATTATTATACTACTTATCACTGAAATGATGACAAACACAAGGCTATGGGTGAATTTTTTAATGTTGGATTCTTAGTATGTTCTTACTCTTGTAGAGTCTTCTCCAGAATCCACAATATTTTACTTGTTTTTTTATTGTTACCAGCCATTAATGGTGCATTGCTGAGTGTGGATTTATCGCTCAATGAAACAGCAAGTTACAACATCATAAACAATGTCTGCAACACTATGTGGCCACTAAAATATAAAATCTGCAACCGAAGTACAGGTGCTTAAGTGACATGCGCTCAGTAACCATGGTGACATTGTTGACCTACTTACCGTCAGGTGTGTGGATCATATCAGTGAGATTCCAACAGCTCCCTGAAGCAGGCGTTTGTGAAGAAACAATAATTAACAATTGACAAAACCGTCAGAGTGCAATAAATGCTTACAAATGTCAACAATCAATAATTATATATGGCTAAAGAGCAGCCAATGTAATTAATACATACAAAGAGAGAGTGAGAGTGAGAGTGAGAGCGAGAGAGAGAGAGAGAGAGAGAGATAGAGATAGAGAAGAGAGAGAGGAGAGAGTGGGCGAGAGTGGGCGAGAGTGAGGAGAGAGCAGAGAGAGAGTGAGAGAGAGAGACGAGAGTAGAGAGAGCGAGAGAGAGAGAGCGAGAGAGAGCAGAAGAGAGAGACGAGAGAGAGAGAGAGTGACGAGAATGAGCCAGTGAGCGAGAGAGAGAGCGAGAGAGAGTGAGAGGAGAAGGAGAGAGAGTGAGCGAGAGTGAGCGAGAAAGCGAGAGACTGAGAGAGCGTGAGAGCGAGAGAGAGAGAGCGAGTGAGAGAGCGAGAGTGAGCGAGAGAGAGAGAGAGCGAGAGAGAGAGCGAGAGGGAGCAGGCGAGAGGGAGCAAGCGAGAGGGAACGAGAGAGAGAGCGAGCGAGAGGGAGAGCGAGGGATAAGGAGCGGGAGCGGGAGAGGGGGAGGGAGCGGAAGACCAAGAGGGAGACCAAGAGGGAGAAGGAAATCCTAAATTAAGGCATCCTTATAGAAATTCCATTATGAGACATAGCATATATAACCTCCATGTTTTTTGGTAAAAAAAATTATTTATATCATATATGTCTGGGTATACAATGTATACTACAGTTCGAATTTAAAAATAAAAAGTACCCCGGTAATATCCATGCAACCACGGATCAAATATTATCCAGGGTGACTTTGCTCTACTTAAAAACAGCAGTCTACTTAATGTGGCATGATTCAGCAGAAATGGTCAACGTATGTTGTCATTAAGAGTATAAATAAATATATTAAGGTATAACTACATAATTATAATAAGTACATATACAGTTACCAAAATATAAATAACTTGTTTTATTGTGCATTACTTATGTAGCAGAATATTCCAACTGAAGAAAAAATTACTAATCATAAGTTGTTTTGAGTAATGACGCGCTCTTGATGAGACAGAAGATTACAGCCTACATGGAAGAGATAGAGGTTGTCGCACTCACATGACAGGATGGCCTTCTTTGTCACAATGTCCGCTGAAATGACAAAGACGGCATCAACAAAGTCTAACCACTGCAGGTGAACTGCACATCATATCAAGGTAGGGTTAACTCAACTATGTGTATATGAATGTTCTTTGTGTGCATCAAAGCCACCACGACATCTCAGAAACAATTTGGTCTGCACTGTAAGAAATAAAATTCAGAAACTTGACTCAAACTGACATTATCAATATGATTAAGTATATATGATCTATGCAATAACAAAGAGAAAGTCAAATCGACTCACTGAGTTTGTACTTGGTCTTGAGAATGAGCAGAGCTGTAGTGATATCTGTACACGTCATACCTGCACAAACAACACCAGTCATATGTCACACACCTGCACAAACAACACCAATCATATGTCACACACCTGCACAAACAACACCTGTCATATGTCACACACCTGCACAAACAACACCAGTCATATGTCATACACCTGCACAAACAACACCAGTCATATGTCACACACCTGCACAAACAACACCAGTCATGTCATACACCTGCACAAACAACACCAGTCATATGTCACACACCTGCACAAACAACACCAGTCATATGTCATACACCTGCACAAACAACACCAGTCATATGTCACACACCTGCACAAACAACACCAATCATTTGTCACACACCTGCACAAACAACAGCAGTCATATGTCACACACCTGCACAAACAACACCAGTCATACATCACACACCTGCACAAACAACACCAATCATTTGTCACACACCTGCACAAACAACACCAGTCATATGTCACACACCTGCACAAACAACACCAGTCATACATCACACACCTGCACAAACAACACCAATCATTTGTCACACACCTGCACAAACAACAGCAGTCATATGTCACACACCTGCACAAACAACACCAGTCATACATCACACACCTGCACAAACAACACCAATCATTTGTCACACACCTGCACAAACAACACCAGTCATATGTCACACACCTGCACAAACAACACCAGTCATACATCACACACCTGCACAAACAACACCAGTCATATGTCACACACCTGCACAAACAACACCAGTCATATGTCACACACCTGCACAAACAACACCAGTCATACATCACACACCTGCACAAACAACACCAATCATTTGTCACTCACCTGCACAAACAACACCAGTCATATGTCACACACCTGCACAAACAACACCAGTCATACATCACACACCTGCACAAACAACACCAATCATTTGTCACACACCTGCACAAACAACAGCAGTCATATGTCACACACCTGCACAAACAACACCAGTCATACATCACACACCTGCACAAACAACACCAATCATTTGTCACACACCTGCACAAACAACACCAGTCATATGTCACACACCTGCACAAACAACACCAGTCATACATCACACACCTGCACAAACAACACCAGTCATATGTCACACACCTGCACAAACAACACCAGTCACATGTCACACACCTGCACAAACAACACCAGTCATACATCACACACCTGCACAAACAACACCAGTCATATGTCACACACCTGCACAAACAACACCAGTCATTTGTCACACACCTGCACAAACAACACCAGTCATATGTCACACACCTGCACAGAGAAACATGTCACACATCATATCTGTACACAATTAGTTATACGTCATCTGCATTTATAACATATATATTTATATATTAAATACATTGTTTGAAATTCTGCTTGTCAACTTAATTGTCCGCTTGTCCGACACTCAGCTTTCAAAATTCCACTTCTCCACCAGCCTACAACAACTGGGTTTGCCACTGGATATGTGACATTGTTACTACTTGATGTCCGTAGGACAACTTAGTTAGGATGTAGGGTAGCACTGGTCTTCTCAGTTAAGCCTACAAAGTCCAGCAGGCACTGCCTTTTGGCTTTT